>JAPMOQ010035930.1:3009754-3107058 GCA_026543055.1 Argiope trifasciata
CTTACATCATTTAGCTCTTATTTTTAATAGTATTTTAATAATTAAGGAAGGTTTCGGAAAGGATATGAAACAAGAAATTTGTCGAAATATCAATATTATCTTAAAATTTTTTGATTCATGTAGATTCAAATTTTACTTTCTTCTCCATGAAATGAAAAGAAAGTGCTGAACTCGAGATTTTAAAGATTTAGATCTGCTCGAATTCGAGAAACGCATTTATACCTTATATCAGTTGTCTATCTGTAACTTAATAGAATTTTCTGTGAGATGACCAAAAAAACCGCTTTACCGAGAAAAATGTTATGCATGTTCAAATTAAATTAGGAGATTTTTGTCAAATTTGAGCAAATTCCATTTAGAAGAAACGTCTTTTTTCTCTAGAAGTTGAAAAATAACCCCATAACTTTAAAAAGAAGAGAGAGTTAGATGCATAAAAATTTGGTATGCCAATTTAATATATTCAATATATGTATATTTAATACATTCTATTAATATATTACCTTTCAAATATTGCCCTAAATCTAACAAAAAAAGTTGCCTGCCTATATTTTTATATTTTTTGATTTATCACATATAATCGCTGTTACGTGAAAGGCATAAATATATCGAATATAGTGGGGAATTTTTGACACTAATTGTAGTTCTGTGTGTAATTTTGGTTTCAACCGGTAGGGAGAAAACGCGTCTGAATCGTACATTTGTTATTCGTATACCATTAACTACCATTAACCAGAGATTAATCACGAAAAGAACTTGCCAAGGTTGATAGATGGATTCGTGCTAGATTCTCGCCAACGGATAATATTATGTATCTATTGTACGCAAGGCGTTCTTTGCCTTATGTTAGACCTAAAATTATTTTGTTTGTTGGTTGGGAAATTTCTATTGCCAAAAAAAAAAAAAAATGTTGGACGGATGAACTATGCATCTGGGATAATTATTATTTGTTAGCAATTATGCGATAATTAAAGATTCGGAAGCAATTTCTTTCTTTTGTTTGCCACATTCTGCATTTCTTATCGAAATCATCGTGGCCATATAATTTTCCAAACAGAAATAAAAAATTTTTTCTCTATCTCGTGGTCACTTTGGCTGTTTCTTATCAGTTTATACCTGATATCAAATGATTTCAACTCATGACTAATGAGTAATTCACCGTCACAACTAAAAACGATATGGATGTAAAGTACTTGTTTTAAGTATCGTTAATTTAAAATTTATGAATAAATGTTATTGAAGATCATGGCTGTAGCTTATAGATTTAAATTTAAGACTTAATATAATAGATTATTCAATATAATAATCTATATATTCAATATAATATATAGAATATTTAATATAATAGATTATTCAAAATTCGCGAAAATATTTAAGATCCTGTCCATGTCATTATTCATAAAAATTATTTGGGGTGAAACACATGGGAAATGACTTATTTCTACCTATACGAATTGTCGAATATTGGATTTAATTAGATCTCTTTGGTATGATTTCAGGTCTTCCCAGAAAGTTTTAAGCATATATTTCATAAACATGAAAGTATTTTTTTAAATTGTAGTGCTAGTAATAACTCCTATCTATTAATTGTCCATGATGATACTACTTTTCATGCGAATTATGCGGATAGACTGGCACTTTTCCCCTGGCATTCCAAGAACTGAAGAGTGAGCTGAAATAATTCGTGAAACAATAAATACCGTTTATATTTCGATAATGAATTTCTTTTTGATAATTTGGTTAAAATAATTTTTAAAAATTGTCAAATTCAAGAAATATTTGTAAAACGGTCATTTTTTATATAAAAATTATGTCAAAATCATTCTCTAGAAAAATATTTTCAAAAGTCATTGCGAACCGAAAACATTAAGATCTTTCAAAATTTTTAATAATTTAGATTTCAAAGAACAAAATATTTTTCTAACAACACATTTCATCTTTTCTCGATAAATAATGTGGCTTGCAGCATTAAACATATTCTTCGATATTATAATATAATTATATCAAACATGTTTTTTAAATAACCTAACATTTTTCCAAGCTTTTTTTTCTTAAGGAAGGATTTCAAGTGTTTTATATTTTAACTATGCGTTTTCGATTTCGTATTTATTTATCAATATGTATTAAAGATAATATATTAACTTATATGAATGATTAAAGTAAAATAATTTTTTTTACAAATCTGTCTTAATGTAACAGTAGGGCAGGGGGAATGCTTCATAGGCAATTCTATTAATTATCACTTCCTAATCATCCATACCGTTTGAAACATTTTCTTTATAGAAGTAGGAAGTTCTCATTCAAATTTAATATAAAATTGAATTTCGTTTCGAATTGGATCAATACTTATATAAAATCTTACAAGTAGGAACTCTACATTTATGATAGAAAATGAATGACTGAGATTACTTTTATTTTGTGTATTATTACGGTTGCCGCATTGAAATTGATTTACTATGCAATGTATCCAGAAAATAGCTTATTTCCCAATTTTTTACTGATATCTTTCTCTTTAAGTATGAATTCCAATGCTAATAGACAATGCTTAAAGACATTTATTATGTTGAATTTCTATAGAATATAATGAAATACGGTAAATATATTTCTTTTTTAAACAAATAAGAATACATGCGCTATTTAGTTAATATTTTAGCTATGTCTGAAAATTTCTCTTTGAAAATGTTTCGGTTTGAAGATTAATTGATGGTCAAATGCATGTTATATTTATTCTATAGAATGTAGAGAAGTTCTCATTTTATGTCCTACTATTTTTTATAGTTCACGAATTTTGAGTCGCATATTAAAATCTGCTTTTTAAAAAATAATAATAATAAAAACGTTCTTTAGTATTCCACTCTTACGAGAAATTTAATAAATGGTTAATTTTGGATTTTTTTAAATATAAAAACGATTTAAAACATTTCCCTGATGTGGCCGATAATTATACTTTGTATAGCATTTATTAGTGAAGGTTTTATTAAAGATAGTAAAAAAGGTTTTTTATAATTGCGATTTTAATTATTTTACTATTAAGATTCGCGCATATGTAAAAAAGAATTATGTGTTCTGCTCTTAACCGTGCATTTGCGAAAACCCTAACTCCGCATGCGCAAATAGCAAGAGCCATGGCATACATACATATGTTATACATTTCTTTGATTACGTGCGCTTTTAAACAGAGATTCAAAACTCATGTCCCCCCAAAAAGAAATTCAGACTTGGCCGGAGTGCCAAAACAAACTGCAAAACTAAAATTTAGAGGAAAGAAACGTTCGGTTAGGGAAGCAAAGAGAGAGAAAATTCCCACTCTAATGGAAGTAGAGTCTTCTTTTGAGAGAGGAAAATGTTTTTTCTTATCTCCTCTTGATTCTTTTTATCACCACATTTCACACCTTTAATAAAGGAAAATTTACAGATTTGACTTTTTCATATTAACTGAATTTAAATATTATGTGATTGTGATTTTTAAGAATTCCATCTCAATTTTATACTTGAGAACAACGTATTCGAAATTTTGAATTTATTTTAAGGATAGTTTAATTTCCTTACTACAAACAGAACAACTCATTAGTACTATCATTCAACGAAACCACAGGATGCGATCTCTTGAAAAAATCCTTGCAAGTTGGTTCCCCTCCACCACGAACAAATTATGAATAATGGGTAAAGCTGAGAACGCCTTATGAGGCATTGGCATACAGCAGTGAAAAAACTATTAACTTTTGGCGGAAAATTAACATTTATAGAGATATTATATATAACATTTACATTATGAGGCTATTGGCATACGAAAAATTGAAGTTTTCATGCATGTGGATTATCTTCCCAATCATTTGGAACCAGAATGTGACGCTGAACTGCGTTTCCATTCACTAAATCACATAAAATTTGGTATACTTAAATCATGAAATTTTTTTTAGCTATCTCGTTTACATGCTCCTAAAAAAGATAGACAACTTGCTATTCTATTTATCTTAAAATTTGACGGACGTATGCTATATATATTGTGGGGCAGAATTTTATCCATCTATATTTCTTCATTTTATAGTGAATGTACATTCATGTACTGACAGCTGGACAGTCAAATTTCTTCACAACGAAGTTTACTCAACATTTCAAAGGAATGTATAATTTTTTTTGTAAAGGAAGAAATGTATAAATTTATTCTAATTCTATCCACTTAGCTTTAAAGCGGTTTTGAATTATTTCCAAAGGCAGACTTTTATTCATGGCGAGAGCCTTTCCTATATTGTTGAGCAAATACGGCTACTAACTAAACAAGACAGCATTGAAATTTTAGCCTTTATGATTTTCAGATTTTACTTTGTTTTATTCGATCTCTTGAAATCTTCGTTTACATTTTCTAAGTAATCTTTGTCTTCTGATCGAATGCGTCAGATTTTATTAATTTAACTATTTAAAGTTTTCTTTATATGAGAAGGCATATGATTTGAGTAAATCGTTATTACTCAAGTATAAGCACCAAGTAAGAGTTATTTCAGTTTTTGCTTTCGATTTTTGTATATATCTTTTGTTTTAGCATTAGCTTTTAGCATTTTGTTTTAGCTTACATAGCATTTTATTTTTGCCAGTTATTTGATGATTGCACAGAAAATAATTTTTGTCCATTTTTTTAAATAAAAAATCCATATTAGTTGGTGCTATAAAATAAGTCAGTTGAAAACTGTTTATTCGAGTTTTTTTTGTTGATTTCAAGTAACCTAAATTTTTAATAATCGAGATTAATGAATTTTAATTTTTTGCTGCAAATGTAAAAGAAAATAATACTGTTAATAATAAATAAAAAAAAGAAAAGGAACAAAATATTTGCTGTATATTGCAATTATGTAATATGATTTAGTAGTAAGGACAAATAATCAGATGTTTCATACAAAAAATATTTCTACAGATAAAGGTGGAAAAAATGTTGCCTGCATTTTTAAGATAAAGTTTATTTAAGTAAAAGCTGAAAGTTTCAAATTTGCGTTATTCCTCAAAGAGTGAAGTCTTTTTTCTCTTTGAAAATCTTCTCAGGTGAACAAAAGATTATTTTACTTCCTCTCTACTCTTGTATTTGAATATATAAGGGCATTTTGTTACCATCCATGGAATTGAATTTTTCTGCTTCAATTATTTAACATCTCACGGACAGCATTTCAAAGAATTAGAAGTTAAAATACTTTTAAATAATAATTTAAAATTGTATACTATTTTAAATTAGCTTTATTATAAAAATATTCTTTAATAAGTAAATCTAGTCATTTTTGAAGCATTAAAACATGGCACGTCCTAACTCTGAAAGCTGCTTGTCTGGTTCAAGTGTCCTCCTAAAAATAAAAGTAAACCAGAATGTTCATTATGTTCCAAAGTTACTTGCACTTCATAATTTATTTATAGTTGCTCAAAGAATCAAAAATGCATTAATGCTAATAAAAATTCTTGTTCACTTTTATGCATGCGACGTATTGAAAGAAAGACTTTTTAAAGCCCAAAATAATATTATTTTATGTTATTAACATAGATTGAAAAAATTTCCAATTTCCACAATACTACCGAAAAACAATATCTGCACTTGAATTAGGTAAGTTAAAAATTGAATTAGTTCGATATATTAAATTTGGTATATTATTTTAAAAATTTCCAGATTGTTATCACAGTTTGAAAAAATATTCATTAGCGTGAGGATTTTTTTTTCTGTAATATCCGAATGTAAATGAACCCGATATATCCAGAATGTCAAGAATGATATCGGGAAATATGGCTTTAGCACCTGCAGTACAAAATTGTTATTAACTTTTAAACCAAATCTATCGGCGCATTGATTATACGGCTCTTGGATACATTCGAGTGAAATTTCTTACCCAACACTGACCAAAAGACCCAAATTTGTGTAGGGAATGAATCGTTGATAACACTTTTATTGTGGAGTATGCATAAGTGTTTTGGAGATTTTTTCGCTGACGCTCGCACAGAATTTTAATTAAAAATGCTGAATTTTCGGCAAAGTCTCGCCTGGTGTGATGTGGAAGTTTGGAGAGGGAAATTTGCCAGCTCAAGTGTTGTCTTCGTCATCTGACGACGAGGTCTGTTCTAAAATAGCCCTAGTGTTGTTTCAAAACGAGAAGTTAATTAAACTGAAGTCAAAGGTCTCGCAATTATGTAACTGATGGATCTCGCGTCTTACCAATGGCCTTTAATTTTTCTCTTAAGGTTCGGGATATCATTTTTATAGTCAGTATCCAAGAGATTTTGGTGGAAACCGAAACCACTCCCTTTTTTTTGGTTGGAGATGCGGGGATTGAGTTCCTCCAAACAGTATTTTTATCGCCTCAATTAAAATAGGTGTTAAATTTTAAATGGACTGTAAAGGAATTTTTAAGTGACACAAATTTACACTTTTATTTAAATTATGTGTTTCTGTTTTAAATCTTGAGTTCGTTGAAGTCAAATCAAAGTATTTTTTTTGTTTGCAATTTTCACATGAACTAAATATTTTGGTTCCAATTTTTTAATCTTCTGACATCAGTTTTGACGTTATCCTCTGTCCTTGGTTAGAAACAATGAATCTCATTATGAAACGCTGCAATGACGATTTGGTGCAATGTGCCCTCAAATGTGTAACGATATCTGATATTTTTGGCAAGCATTTTTGACCCAGTTTTCTATGTGATTCTTCACTGTCCACTAGGGAAGTTCGAAACCATGATGCAGTAAACATGCCCTGTCTAAGTTGTTCTTGTTTTGTGTGAATATTGATTATTTCATAACAGTTCATTTCCTTTCTCTGTAATATCATGAAATAAACATTTATTTGATCCTTTGATTGGGAAGTGATAGAAAGAAAACGTATTTATCAATTCACTGGGTTTGAGTGAATAGCGATGAAAAAAATGTCATTTCTTGTATGTATCCTAAAATATAATAAATTTATATTCCTGGAAATTAATTGTATTTTTTAGGTAGAAAATATGTTTTGAGAATTTGAAATTAATCAAAATTTGCATAGAAATGTTGCTATTTTGAAGGTTTTAAAAACCCGTCTGGTACTGTCTTAAAGGTTTTTTTTGAACCCTGTTTTACAAGGTGTATGCATATATTGATGGATCTCATGAACAGATAAGATATATGAATAGTTTTCATCGTATAATTGCTGGACATAAATTTCTATCGAAGATGTTTCGTGGCGCAAGTTTTCGTCCGTAGTGTGTTAATAAATAGTAAGTTGTGTGTGTGTTAATAAATTTATATGAAACGATGGTAGGAAAACTCTGTATTATCGAATTTTAAATATTGTACTGAAGAATGCGTGACTAAGTTAAGGGCGTTGCATTAAAACACCCGCATACTCCATTCCACACTTTAGAACATTTAGCATATTAATAAATAACAATGAACTTTAAACATCTATCTTAGAACCTGCGTCAGAATATATATATAATGCTTAGTTTTATTGATCTCAATAGATAAGTAGTTTTTAATATTATTCTAATATGTAAAAATTAATATTTTATGATTATAGTTTTGAAAGCATGAGTTTTTTATTGATCTCAATAGATAAATAGTTTTTAATATTATTCTAATATGTAAAAATTAATATGCATGTATGTAATTTATGTAAAAATTAATATTTTATGATTATAGTTTTGAAAGCATGAGTAAAAATATTTTTATTTTATCAAATATAAATAATGAAAATAAGTGAAAATTCCCTTCAAAGCTTATGCAAATTAAATTAAAATTAAATATAATATAAGAATGATTTTGAGTTTGATTGATGTTTTATTTAACTTATTATCAATTTTATGGATATGGAACAAATCGCTGTCTATTTTATTTATCGAAAATGAAATAAATTTGCAATTCATTAAATTAAATTTGTATTGCAAAATACTTAAAACTTGTTAATATTATTATTAGTCGTAATATAACTCGTTATTTTATGTATTACATTTTCGGTCCATAACTAAAAGCACTACATCATTTATTCATAGTTTTAAATGAGCCATGCATGCAAAAAATATTTCTTTTGAAAGTACTAGTTAAATTACACTTGAAAATTGATTGAAAGCAGGAATTAAAGATACAATATAAATTTAAAAGATGAAAAAAAATATTGAAAAGTGAATTCCAAACATATTATTCTTCCGAAATTCAAGCTTTGCAAAAACTTCCTTGAAAAATCGTCTCTTTAGAGAATGTTGAAATTTCTCCATAATTATATCATGCGATTACGCTCGATTCATTAAATACGCATCTTTTGGTAAGAGGAAGACTAACAGAATGTGAAATATTTCTCATTGACTTTTATAGAAAAAAAAATTCTTTTGATAAATATTGAATTTCATTAAATTTCAATCATCTCGCCATGTCTTTCCACAGGCATGGTTATTTTTTTATCTATAAAATTATTTTATTGACATTTAGTTCTTTTTACAAAGTCTAAGTATAACTTTAAGTTGTTCTGACATCAAATATCAAAATTAGTGTTTCCTTACAAAAAAAGTGTCGAATGTAAACTGAGTTTTATTTTGTTTCAAAGAGGTATTAATTTCTCGTAAAATTTACTTCCCTATTACCTATTTTGTGAATTATCTACATTTTAATTTTATAATATTGTTAAAAAACTACTTATGAAAATCAAATATAACTTTTTAAATTTCAAAAAGATTTAATTTTTTAAACGAGAACCAACAATTAGAAAACAATAATTTACTTTTCTTAAGTCACTATTGTATATTTAACCCTATTGTCACTATTGTATATTACAAATCCATTTAAAAATTGGGGGGGGATTGATAGGTTAATACGTATTTGTTGTATAAACATGCATATTCCTAAATATTAAATCTGATGCTTAAATTTCAAAATTTTAGAATAATTGTTTAAAGAAATTATAAATTCCAAACGAAAGGGGGAAAAAGGGCTTACATTTCACTTACATTTCATTCTACAATTTTAAATAAAGTTATGCTGAATTGCATTAAGAACCGTCCTTAAGATCATCTTATAAGTTTGGTCTTTAAGACATTAATATTAAAAAATTAACGACTTTTCGCATTTAAAAACTTCCGTTACTTAATTATTTCCCATTATGATGGATAAATACAGGCAATAACTAATTCACTAAGTTATACTAAGTTTAAGAAGCCATATATTTCTTCTAGTGAAACTAGTAATGGCTTAAGCAGAAACTGTCAACAAAATAAAAGTCCGTTGATCATTAAAACATTTTTTATACATTACTGAGGATATGCGCTTGCAGGAATATTTCTTTTATCCTAAGTCCTTTCCTCCTTTCATTCTAATAGAATTTGTAACTGCGTGCTCGAGTTTTACCTGAGTTCTTAGCTATCGATCGCTGCTGATAGTCTCGTTAAAAGACATCATCTACCCGTTACCCACTCTCTTAACACCCTTTTCACTACTCTTCATCAGATATAAATATGAGGGGGATTTTTCCAGATGATTTTTGTTTTCTTATCGTTTCTGTCATTTAGAACATTTATTCGGGGGAATTTTCAGATAATAACTATCACAGATTTTTGAAGCTATCAAGAAACTCGGTATATATATTTGTCATATATATCTTCAAATTTATTCGATATTATGATATTATCGAAAAAACTAAAATACTATTTTCTTTCTCATCTTCTCTGATAGTAAATTTAAATCATCATCTGATAAGACGAAATGTATAAAGTTTCCGAAATTATCCTCTGAGGAGTCGATAAATTTAGACAAAACGTTATAAAGAGTATCGTCTCCGAAAACACTGGATTTTAAAGCTTTTTTTAAATTATGAAAATTTATTATTATTCCTAAGGGTTAAGAAATATTTATTATTGCTATTGTCCGGAATTTAATAAAATCCATTATGGAATAAGAATTTTTACCTTTGAAATAATACACATTTTGGATTAACTTTTTTCTTCGTGCATAAAATATTTTAAAAGATAAATTACGTTAATTCAAACTAGAATTTTGGCGAGCTCATTTAATTTCATTGAAACACTTTTTAATAATTTTAAATTCTGCTAAAAATTAAAGTTATTTTAGATTTTTGTTTTTTCAAGTATGCATTTAATGCGATTCGATTTTAAGAGAAAATTGATCTTCTGATTTAAAAATTAAGCTAACAAAAAATTTAATAAAAATAGTTAATGTAAAGTTAGTACAGTCTATCAGTCCTATATACAGTTATTATTAGCTTTGTCTAGGAGCAATAAAAAAATGTGTTAAAAGTAACAAAAAAGAAAACTAAACCAAATCATAATAAGGAGAAATTTTCTTGAAATTAAATCTCTTATGTTTAAAATTTGAGCGGTTTTTTTATAATTAAGACTGCAAAAATTGTATGTCCCTTTTTTGAAATTTTTGGAATTTCAGTTACTTTATTGAATAAACAATACCTTTACAGCATGGTTTTAGAAGTATTTGAAGCATTTAACATCTTTATTATAAAAAAATAGTTTCTATTTCTATTTTTTAATAGCAAAATTTACAATTTTTTTGAAAGAGGATCGTCAACGTAATAAGAGAATAATTAAACTATAAGTGAATTCAGACTTTGTGAGTATTAGAAAAATCTAAGCTTGAAAGGATAATTGCTTTACTTGATAAAATAACTCTGGGGACTACACCTCCAAATTACTGATATTTGAGTTGTTTAAGTTGTAGAAGGGTTGTAACAATGAAAAGTTGCTTTTTCACGCAATTTTAGGGGACCTGACCTTTTTCTGACTACCAAAGAAATTATTAAATCTCATTTTTAAAAATTAAAATATTTCTGTTTTATTTAAGTTATAAATCTATTATGTCGCATGTACCCTTAGATGTATACATGTTTCAAGAGTTGTAATGCGTCGGTAAATAGGAAATGGAACTCTGCCCTTGGCGACTTGGTGAACATAGACTGGCGATCTTTCATATCGGCAAATGAACTTTTCCAGATTTCTTCCGTTGGTATGTGATTCCCTTGAGTGTTGCCCAGTGTTTGTTTTCTGTTTGTAAATGTTTTGTCGTATTGTTTGATTAAAAAATCTTCAAATATTACTTGACTGATTCCTATTGTGTATTAATTAGGACATGTAGTTAGTGACTAGGAAAAAAGTTGCGAAAGGAATGGATATAAATGTCCCATTTGTTATTTGAACTATACAGATTTGAAAAGTTATTGCCTATTCTTTCTAGGATATTGTTTGACAAAATTCCTCGCTGAAAATTTTATATAATTGTTTTATATAATATAATTTTATATATTATTTTAATATAATTGTTGTAATTAAGTAGGGAAAATATGTGCTTTAAAAATTCAAATATTTAATGAAGTACACATATTTCAATAATATGTGTTTTTTTAGGAAGCAATACGTAATTAATCATGTATTGCATTAATTAAGCAAATAAACTTTAAATTTTTATTTGAATAATATTTTAGATTCTGAAAAACTAAATACCATAACACTGAAGAGCTTTTACCTAACACTAAAATTCAAAAATCCGCAAAAATAAAGTTTTCCCATCTGCTGAATTTTTTTTCTGTAAAATGTTTTTTCTCTTTATTATCTCTGAACAATTTTTTTTTGAACTAAACAGATTTTTAATAATAGCGAAGTTTGAATAATAATAAAATTGTATTCTTGTTTAAGACTTGAAATTGGTACCACAATAATAGAACTTCTCAAAACCTGCAAAGGAGAGGAATTAGTTTCGTAAAAACTCATTATTTAAGGAAATTGACTTTTTATATAAAGTAATCACTACAAAAAAATCAACCAACCACTTTGAAGTACCGTGCCTAGCTCTTTTATGCTTGACATTTTAAGAAATATTTTCTTAGGATTTTATTTTTATTTGATACCAAAGTTAAAAACTAAATTAAGGTGGTTAGTTTTCATTTACACATTATTTTTTGTAATTCTTTATTATTTGTTTCTTTCCCAAAAAAATAAATGTTTTAAATAAGTTTTCTGGAAAAGATTATTTTTAATTAATGAGTAATTTAAAACTCAAAATATTAGTAAAATTTTTTAAATCATTTATTTTTTTACTTGTTATACTTAGGGAAAAAAGTTTGCGAAATGTCAATTTGGCGAATTTCATTCCGAATTTTTATTTTATTTTAAAAATGTATTTTTAATACTTGTTTAATAATTAATATTATTAAAAATATAGTAAATAGTTTAAAAAGCAAAAATATGAAAATTTCAAGCCTGTACTTTCGGTTTAAGTTTAAAAAAATTACTTCGTCTATTGCGTTCCTATTTCACCAGCCCGTAACATAAGAAAATATATTTCTAAATCTAAGTTACTTCTAAATATCTACTATTACATTTTTGATAGAAACATTATCCCAAATTCATGTATTAAAAATAATTTCTTACAATGTTTTATGAGGGGGTTTTTCTGTAAACCACTCCCGTAAAGAAACCTGGTTATTTACAAACGTAAACCTTTCTGTGCCTGCTTTTTTATTATTATTCAGATTAATTTCATCCCTTTCATATAAAAGGAATTATATATCACTACTTTTTTTCAACAGAGTGAACTTATCAGCAATACTGCTCGTTTCGAATCATGATTTAACGCATGCAGCGGTACAATTTTTTTTTTTTTTTGTGTTTTTCTATTTTTGAATTTTTTAATGAAATATGGAGATATAAATAACTTGTAAAATTAATTAAAACAGCAATTTGACTTCTTTCTGTTTAAAGAAAAATTAAACGCTTATGTAATTAGTATTTCATTTGCTTGAACCGGTTTAGACACTAAATCTCTGACTCCCATATTTATTCCCATAATTTTCACTAAAATACCTTGTAATTAATAAGTTGAAATTAATAATCGATCAAATGCATGTTTCATCGATAACTTGCTTTTTTACGAATTTGAAAATTAAAAATATTTTAAATTAATGAACTTTTAGAAATCGCTTGTGAATTCTTTATGCGCATGAAGAATTTTTAAAGCTCTCATTGTGTCAATTATATTGTTACTATATGCTTCTTATCGTTGAATTTATTCAAATTATTGAGAGTTTTTGATTTCACGAAGGATACAAGTATATTTTTTGTAATCTAAAAAAGTGTGGAAGTAAGTTGCTTGCAACATTCAAACTACCGTACCTTAGACTTTAATGGGATACAAATAAAATAAATGATTTTTGAGTTTTACTGCAGAAAATATGTCTAATATAATTTTTCAACATGTTTGTTTTAATTCATTGCATGAAGTCCTTTTTATTATCATTTCCTATTCAGTATCAATAAAACAAACATATTTGATGTTTTAAATAGTCAATGGAAAAAATTTTTATAAATAAACACAAAAATAAAATTTCGTTTTAAAGTCCGTTATTTGATATTCGATTTCGAGTATAAATTTCTTGCATCTTTATTGAAAATGTATGAAGGGGAAAAACCTAAATGCGCAGGCTGAAAAATAGCACTGTTTGAGATGCAGTCATTGAAATGAAAGCGAAAATATTTCAATATTTCTTTCCTAAGAAGTTTCGTTATTTGCTTAAAATCTACCATCTGCTGAATCGGGTTAGATTTGCATGTAGTTTCTTTTAGAAGTAGAAATTTGAGTATTTTGAATGCAGCTATCATAAAAGAAAAAATGAAACATGAAGAAAATCTTTTGTGACGTTTCATATTCTGGAACATCTGCGGATTCTTGTTTTCTTTTAAAATTCCATGAAATATTTCGGAGGTGGGTAACGAAAAGCATCAGTATTCATTCAGAAATATAATATTTTTTAGAAATAATAATAATAATAGAATTTATTAGAATAATATTTAGAAATATAATAATTATTTGCAATATTCATTGTATTTAGTAATGATTCGGCATTACGAGCTTTCAATTAAAGAACAATTTATTTTAGTAGTGATAAAAGTGTAAGGGGAATGAAATAAAGGGATCTTGTATTAGTTGTTTAATTTATTAAATAATTAATATCTTTTTCATTCTTTGTTTTAAATTTTTCATCTAGTAAGACACGGAAGCTTTTTTGTATACATTAGCCCCTTTTTATGGAATTATTTATAAATTATTTCGGTGTTTGAAAATTAATGGTGGGCGGCACTTAAAGGACGCTGCTACTTCTCCATGCATATTGTATATCTCTTAAGTGCATCGGTGATTCGGGATTAAAAATAATGGACCTTCAAATTCTCATTTTAGTATTTTTTGTACTTCATTTTAATTAGTAAAAATCTGTATAAATATGGATTTCAAAACGTTAGAATTTATTTCTATGTAAAGTGTATTCTTTTGTCTTTGAAATATTTTTGATATAT
Source organism: Argiope trifasciata (assembly GCA_026543055.1). Taxonomy (NCBI): domain Eukaryota; kingdom Metazoa; phylum Arthropoda; class Arachnida; order Araneae; family Araneidae; genus Argiope; species Argiope trifasciata. Next base: position 3,024,055 of record JAPMOQ010035930.1, read on the forward strand.
CGAATTGCATTTTTAGGCAGAAGATTTTTAAATTTGAAGCAAAATTACACGCTTGATTAATTAATTCTTTTCAAACGTATTAGGTAGAAGTGGTCACCAACAGATAGTAATTAAGAATTCGTGTATACATAAAATAGAGTAAAATATGAAAAGGAACAGCTCATTATATATTGTGTATTCAGATAAAATGATTAATGGCCATTCAAATAACAATCTGAATTAGTTCTGAAGGAAAGGAAAATCTGAGTTATTAAAAAATGAACCAAAATATGTTTCATAAAAAAATGAAATTCCTGCATTTGTTTGTTATTTTGGAACTTCAAACCGTAGGAAATTCAGATTCATTTGGATAAGAAGTTTCCACAATCCATTTTTATTGAATGTAAGTTTTTTTTTCGTCAATATGGTTTGTTCTTAAACGCTGCATTAATTGCTAAGAACTTGTATACAATCAAGAAATAAAAAAAAGAAAATATTTACTGGGGAATTGATGTTTGATGTTATAATACTTAACAGAAGAATAAACTATATTCAGGAAAAATATATTTGATACTACTAAATTAACGGAAAACGATACTGTATATATCCGGATCTTTGAGTTCTATTTTATATTGACACACGGATTTAAATTTCCATTAATTAATCATTATAGATATCATCAGATATAAAAATTAACTGTGTTTAAATCTGACTTTTTATCTTAATTCTTTTTGAGCTAAATGCTTTATTTTTAATAAATATTCCAAACACTTCCAAATATTTTCTTTTAAAAAATAATAGCAATAAAACAATTTTTAGACTTCTAATTTGAATTATGTGTTTAACAAATCATTTAAGCACAAAAAAACCATCCGAAAATAATACACTTTGCCTTTCCATGGTTAATTTTTCGTATATTCTGTTTCTCATTTTCATCACTTAATTTTAAAGTCACTTAATTAAGCAGTTTAATAATTTAGTAGATAATTTACTCATTTTTACTCGATTTTTATTATATTTTACTAGGAACTGGAGATTTTGTCGAACCTCCATTTTTTTGAGAATCTCCACCGAAGTCCACAAAAGAAATTTTTATAGTTAGTTATACATGTCTGCTTGTTAGCACGCAATTAATTAAAAACGCTTTGAATTTGTCGGATGAAATTTAATATATAATCTTCGGATCAAAATTTGTACTTAGTGTGTAAAATGTGCATACATACGACAGTTCAATTAGAAGTTTGAAGGATAGTGTAAAACAAAAAGAGTATTGTTTTGTTTAGTACAAGTGCACAGATTTAACACCTAAAATGTTAATGGTATCACATTCTAAACCAAATCCATCAAGGGACTGACCTGACCGTCTGACGGCCTGCACTTTTTCTCTCAAGAAATGTTATGAATAGAGAGAGACAATTCCCCCTTTTTTATGAATAAATTTGTCCATAAATCTGAAATTTGGCATATTTTAAGTTACTTTACTAGCAGACTTGCATTTAATAAGTTAATAGACATTTGGCGAAGAGTAAACAATTGCATAAGAATATAATTTAAGGATGTTGAATGATAGCATTCTAAAACTTAAAATAGGATGACATATGTTTGATAATGCACAAAAAAGTAAATCGCAGTATCGACAACTAAAAACTGGAGAGCTTTAAAGTCTTCAGAGCATTTGCTGTCTGAAATGATATTCAGCTTCTCGTGTTGTTGTTCGTCTAATGTATTGTGTTGTTAGTTTTTTTATTCCTTTGTCTTTGCCATGTCTTCTTCCTTTTATTTAGTTCCCCCTTGTTCCCTTTGAGTTTCCTATCCCGATGCTCTTTTACAAAAATGACTCGATTACGCTTCTCTTATTCTAAAAATTTCTTTCCGATTTTAAGAAGAGATACCTAGTATGCTTGCCGAATATACTTTTTTCAAAATTATTTTTTTAAAAGCCGTAAACTTTTGTAGCTTCTAAAAATTGTGAGGTTGCCTACTAGATGCTTTTTATTTTATTTTGCAAGCAATATTTAGAATGGTCGACATTTTAGAAAAATACTTGCAATGCATCATCACATAAAATAATTTTTATTATAGTTAAATTTTGAAGATATCTATGAAACTATCAAGAGAAATATTATTCAGATATTTTTCATCATAGAAATCATTATCGTATTCATGGATTATAGCAGTTGAATAATTCACGAGAAGTTTGAAATTATCTATTTAAGTTAGTAACCTTAAGTAATAAATGATTCAATAAAAACATTCTTAATCCGAATTTCCTCTTTTTCAATTTTCTGCTCTAAAATTTTGATGTCTTAAACTCTTCAACAAAAAAGTACAGAACACATTTTTTATCGCATTCATCTCAATAATAATCAATTGGGTGGTATTTTTTATTTTGTAATGAATCATAAAATCATCATTATCCTCGTTCCTTAATTTAATGTTACCTTAATTTGATAATCAAAACCAGTCAACTTTTTTGTATTTTTTAATATTTTAGTGTTTTTCAGTCGATTTACTACCCAAATATCTGTTTATGCATGATCAAATTTGCGAATTTCCCTGCGAAGCAAAAGCACTCTGTCTGCTCAAACGTTTAATGACACTCAAATGAAAGTATCATTCTCCTGATATGAAAGCTGCGCCACTAAGTCTTCTGTTTCTAAAATCGCATTGCCTTAATCTTAATCTCACACAATTTTCTTTGCATTTGGAGCAACGTCACTTAAGTAAACAGTATTGAGAAATTGGCTTTCCAGCAAGCATCTTACTGACTCCCATTTTTTTTTCTTTTTAAAGATAATCACTTATGTTCTTCTATTTCTGCTTCAGCTGTTATTTGTAGATGTTAGTGACTTATCTCTACTTATCTCCTGAAGCACGACGCTAAAATTGTAGTGGGTAATCGGCCGTCCAGAAAGCTAATCGAATCGAATTGTTTCTTTCTTACTGGTGCTTAAATCTTGTTTCTGGCTAGCAGGGATTGATTTAGAAAAAAATTCCAAGCCAACAACGAAATAATAGCAATTAGATTAGGAAATTTCTTAAGCGAGTTAGCTCTATTTCAATAATATTTTAGATATTTTAAATAGTTAAATGAATGTTTAAAGAATTCGTTTGCTAATTCTTGAAATAATGATCTATTATACTGAAAAATCTAAAGCCACCTCCGCCCACTCTGTGAGGAGAATGTGACATAATATTTTCTCTCTTTCAAATTTAAATTGGATTTGACACCTCTTATAACTAAATCGCATAAACTGAATGAATTGGATTTAATTCTTTACGATATTGCTATATATATTAGTTAAGCATACATCGATGTTTCCCATCTTTATTTGTCATTATAATTTTCTATTTAATAATATTTAAAACCGTATCCTGTTTTTTAGGTAAGAAAGCATTGTACGAAGTTGCAAATTTACAAAATATTACCTTAATTTAAATCAAATCTAATATGCCTTGGTCGATTTTAACCAACTTTACATGCTGATTCTTTATTACAAGAAAAACAAATACATTTTTTTCCAAAATATAAATATTATCTAATTAATTAGCAATTAAATAGATAATATTATTAGCTTTCCAGAAATAAATTATCTTACAAGAAATATTTTAATATCATCCTAAATATCAGTATTTTCTATTTTCAATATTAAACTGATTTCTGCGGAATGTTTTCTTCAATCGCTATTTTGTTTTTAATTATCGCTGATATTTCAAACTACGAGACGGTAGATGGTGATGACTTTTGTATTTTTATTGTTGAACTAAATTGTTTCATTTAATATTATCGGAAAAGCTGAAAGAAAGAATGTAAATGTTACATCATTCATCTTCCAGCAAATATAAATGACCAAGGATTATCAATCAACCTTTGGCGACCAGTAATGAGTAATGCGTTCTAAAATTTTCAATTAAATCATATATTCATTAGGCAAAATTTAAGAAATAGTTAAAGTTAAAAGATTCAGCTATTAGTAGTTAAAGAGTCGGTAACTTTATTTGGAAAAACTTTTTGAGTTTAATGCTCTAATAATTTATCGATTATGCTTCAAAAATATTAAAAAATATTTTTTCGGTGATATATCAAAATGTTAAATATGTTTTTAAAGAAAGCGAAAAAGGGAAAAAATTATTGAATTAATGATACAGATTAAAGAAATATGCCATTAAGTCGGGATTTCAATGCATATCCTGTTTAAATTCAATCAGGTTTACTGTAAATTAAGATAATTTATGGAAGTAATGATATAGATATTGCAAACAATCATAGAAACCTTCGCTTTGCATTTAATTTTTAAGAAAATATCACATTTTATGTTTCTTTTATTTTATCCGGTCACGGGCTAAAAGTTGCATATCTTTAGATTTGATTTGCGATGATAATTGTTTTTTTTTATTTGAACTTCCGGCATTGTTTTATTTTATTTTATCCAGTCACGTGCTAAAAAAACATGGTTAAAATATTTCTTTAAAAATTCGTTAAAAAAAGAAGCTTGAGTTATACATTAAAACACTGCTACCATTAGAAAGCTAAATTTTTTAAACTTTAAATGGATGTTAAAATCATGTTTGTCCGATAATATTTTTGGAAGTTATTGCGGAAAAACGTTGAAATTTCGCTTAAATTTTAATTAATTCAAATTCTAATTAAATTCTAAAAAGGGCTCCGAGGTGCACATTCCCGACCTCCAAGGTATACATGTACCAAATTTTGGTAGCTGTATGTCCAACGGTCTGGCCTGTAGAGCGCCAACACACACGCACACACACATTGAGCTTTATTATAAGTACAGATAATAAAATGTTTGCATGCATTATAATTTTTCGGGAATTAGATGCAACATTAATAACATAATTAAGATGTAATGTATGTATGTATTTAATAAATGTATGTATTTAAATTCCAAGCTACAGCATGTTTCATTTAATTGATTGCAAGAAATTTTCCTTCATACATGATTTCTATTCAACATGAATATTATTTTGAAGTTGGTTTATAATGATAGTAGCTGGCGGTGCGGACCAATGATGTTGCTTGATTTTCCTCCATACGTGAAATATGATAAGGAATAGGAATATGCTAACGGGACAGCATATTTCATACTATAGTATTGAATGTTGCTGCCAGTATAATAACAGTATGGTTTCTAAGTTTCGAGGAAGATGATGCTGTCCATTACTGACCTCGAAGATTTAGAAAAAAGTTTTTAAGTAGAAAAAATTGTGGAAATCTCAATGGTTGACGGAAGATCCTAGCAGCATTATAGATTTCCTGAAACTTTATTTTTTACTGTGGAGTGGAATAAAGTTTTTTGTAATTATACGTCTTTTACAGCTCTTTGCCAGTCATATTATTTAGAATAATTGGCTACATAGCATATTCTTGCGATTAAAAGAGCTTTAGATTATATCACTGACTTGTTTTCTTAATTGCTTATATTCACTATAGCAACGCTATTAAATTCTTCGAAAAGAAACTACGAGAAAAAATAGAAATGTGAAAATCTCAAATTATTTGAAAATATATCAAAGTGAACACGGTAAGTTAGTAGGGCATTTTTCTCAATTAGTTAGCGAAGTAATTTTAAATATAGATAACGAAATTAAAATTTCACGTGATGAGTTTGGTATCTTGTATTGTAGATTGGGTAAATTTGTGTTATGACTCGATAATGTGAAAGTAAGTGACGGAACAGCATTTTAAATAATGTTGCCTCAGCCTTTGCATAATAACAGTCTTTTATACTCAGAAATTTTTAAAGTTTTTTCTCTAAATTAAAGCTTTGTAGACTTGCATCTTAATATCTTTTGCGTCTGAAACTAGTATTGTAAAATAGTTATGCGAATGTAAGAATTCCCTATCCCTAATGCATTTCATCACGATACTGCATTTCATCATTACAAATTAGCATAATTTATTTTTGATTCACTATCTAAATAAATGTACACAATCCCATTAATAAAATATTTTACATCAGCAGTTACATTTAATAACTGCTATTTCTTTAAGATAAAATTTGAAAAATCAATAAAAATTTAGACGCAGAAATAAGAAAATTTAAATAAAACAAAGAGATATTGCTAAATGAGGCAAAAAGTTAAATGAATAAAAGGCAACAAATAAATGGCGCAGATTCTTCGATACACGCAAAGTAGTCTGTGTAGTACATAAAGCAGGATTAATAAAAATGTTTGATTTAGGCATTGACCGAGTATTAGAGGTAAAAAGAATAACCAAGAACATTACTTAAACTAAACTAGAACTAGAACTAGAAACTAGAACATTAAAAAACTTAATGAAGAAGGCTGGGTGGAATTTATGGTAAATTATAATATTAAAATTCTGTTAACTGTGAATTAGTTAACTTCCAGTGAATATATTTTTTATTTACAATCATTCTTTTACCTTACTTTTTAAATCGATCTGTATTAGATTTTTTTGAAAATAATTATTATCCTTTAAAAAACCTTTTGGAAATCTTAAAACATTCGAAAATCTGCTAATATATCATTTTTAGCATTTAAATGTTGCATTTAAGTATTAAGTAACTCATCTAAGTATCAATTTGTATTGTCATTCCAATTAAGGCATTTTTAAAAATTTATCTGTTACAATTACTCTAAGTAACTCAACGATACTCATTTTTTAAGCGAAGTTGAATGTTACTTTAATCGTCATATAATGAATAAAGCTGTATGAAATCTGTATGTATTTCGCGAAATTGTTATTCATTTACATGAAAGCTGTCATGTATGTTTTTCAGTGCTTTTTAATGTAGAGGCAACCTTCTGATTTAACTTCTTCTAAGTTAAATCATGAACTTTATTTATGCATGTAATGATTTAGCTTTCTAAAGGAATGATACAGGGTAAAAAATCATACAAAGTTGTCGAAATTCTCTGAAGCTGAGAGTCAGGCATTGCGTGATGCGACTTATATAATGAAATGGAATTTGGACGATGGATAATACAGACCATGCGCTCGGCATTTATGGACATTAAAAAATTCGAAAATCTCTTAAGAGAAGATATTGTATCCAAAGGGTAATATAATTTTCGTAAGTGAAGCTTGGAAGAGAAGTAACAGCTCACGGATGCATATATACATAATATCGAGTGCAATTAGCAAAGCTCTTTCGGGGACTTTTTTAACTAGAAATGTGTGAAATAAACTGTTACGATAGAAACATTTTGCCGATAGGGCCGGGGGCTTAAAACATGCTCTTTCTATGCAGCATACTTTCAAAAAATTGAAAGAGCTAGGGTACTTGAAATTTTTAGAAGTTGTGGAAGACATGTTGTGGACCATAACAGGTACAAGACATTGGTACAGCGGTTATTGTACGATTTCTACTTTCCCATTACGGTTATTGCTAGTATACGAAAAACGTTTCAGGGATTGATAACAGATATACTAGTTGCTATTTCCTCTCCTTGAATTCGAAAAAACTTAACTAAAGTCTATTAATTATGGATTTTATGGAATATGATATACTACATTTCTTTTACAAATAATGCGATAGATACTGGAATAAAAAACACGGAATAACTGAGCTGTAACAGCCTAAATATTTTCAGAATTCTTACGCTGTATGAATGCAGAAACGAGGGTTCTTATTTTTCGAACTGAAAGGTGGTACAACAAAATATCACCAATCATTAGGTGATTGTACATGGCCTGTCCAACAGCTTGGTTTCGTCTCTTACGCTGTTGTTTTAATGCAAAAAATTGGGAAGAAACATGGAACTCGTTTTTAAATTATGTAGTACGTATATTACGTATTATTACGTATACTACCGAGTTCACTATCGTCTATTTATTGCATTAAATTGTTTCCGAGTGCATTCTCTGAAATGCCATTGTTACCCCATACAATTTTCTGCACTACTTTTGAATTCAGGCAGTTAAATTTCAGCAATTATGTACTTTAAAAAGTTATAAAATATTTAATTATGTCTCATAATCCCATGATTAAAGAAATATATTAGATACTTTTATCTTCTGAATGGCATTTGAACATTGACATAGTCATTCTAGTTTTCTCACTGCAGAAAAGGGCGTAATTTTTGTTGAATTTAAATCTGAGATCTAGTATATTTCCCATTTCAGACAACGCATGATTGAATTTCTATAACTGACCAATTGTGAATGGTATAGAAGATTAACAATGGTAGGGAGTCGATTGCAAAACTGAAACTTGACTGACTTTTATAACCCAATTGAACTAATAAATGTTAGTTAAATAAATAGTATGTTAAAATTTCCTAATAGTAAAAATACTTAAATTGTAAAAAAAAAATAGCGTATGTTATCGACTACAAAATAAATATATGGCCTAGATATTTAGTATTAAATTTTACATTATCTAAAGTATCTCAAACAATTTACTAAAGATTTTAAAGTAATTTTAAATTTAAACATTTGAAATATCTTAGTTTAAACAAAAAGTCTACTAAATGAAATCAATTTGTTCTAAATTCACCAAAAGTGGAAACCTAGTGTTTTCTGAGCTGATTTTATACGGCCACGTTTTATTGAAACTCAAATTCATAGTATAGTATATTAAAATCACAGACTATTTTAGACTATTTAGATTATTATCACAGACTATGAATTAACTATTATTATTTTGTTACAAAAGTTTTTACCAAAAAAATAATTAATGGTATTTTTTTATTTCATTTTTGGTATATAAGTATAAAGTTTGGTATAAAGTTCTTTTCGAAATACAAGTTTTAGAATTATTAATGTATGGAAGCGTTGATTAGATCATTTTTTATTGCCTTGATTTGTACGATTCCAGTTTTAAATACGATAATACTTGCGAGATAAAATAAAGAAAACGTATATTTGTAGCAAGAAATTTAAACACCATTAAAAAATGCATTTAATGGTTTTGTAAAAGTATTGGGAAAATAAGCTAGAAGTTAATTGTTTTTATATTTTATAATTTTTATTGAATTTGCACGACGTTGCCTTAAACTAGTGTTAATTAAAACTAAATGAAAGCCCCCTTCCCCGCAAAAAAATAAAGTAATATAAAACATCTTAAAAAGTATTTTACCTGTTTGTTTTGTTCGTGAAGACCCGTAACGGAATTTTCGCAACTCTCTGAAAACTCGTTCCTCTCGAAAACTCTTTCAACTCTTCTTCCTTCAAATCGAAGACAAATGTTCGTTCGAATAGTCGCTTTAAAATTTGAGGAAGTTAATGGAAACGAAATATAGGATGCAGTTACAACTTTTAAAAATATTGAATAAATTTAAAAAAAATCTTAATATTCCGCAAATTTTGTCAAAAGTCGAAGCCAAATTCTTTTAAAACGATTGTTTGGTATTTTTTGTCTGTGCTAAAAAATTTCTACGATCATTGGAAACCATACTTCTGCAAAATGCATGCGAAGAAATCATCTGCAAAATCCATGCGTAGAAATCATTTTTAACATTCAATAAATTCGTTTCTAAATTGCCTTGTGTCATCGTTAACACTATCTGGATGCCATATTCAATGCCTGTAAGTGCAATAGACTGATACACTAATTAATACTCAAAATTTCCCTTTAATAAGTATATTTTGAAGGCTTGTTTAGAAGAAAACAAAATACGCCATTCGTAGATTCATAAAAACGTAAGGATTAATAAAATTATTAAAAAAACTTTTAAAATTGAAGCGTACATTACAAAACTATTTTTAAAAGAAAACCATCAATTGACACAGAAATTCATTCCTAGGTATATTTTTACAGGCCAAAATTTATAAGAAAAAATAATTAAACTTAATGGGTTATTAAGAACAATAACTAATGAAAGAACTAATGGAACCAAGTTAAGTTTTATTTAAATATTTTAAAGGACTAGAATGGAAAAGAAAGTCGATAGGTCTTTAAAATCGTGTCAATTTTTTTTACGAAAAATGCACTTTGATAATCTCAGTAAAGTTACAAAATAATTAAATTATGAATAAAGTATAAGAAAGAAGGTATAATGGCTGTATAAAATGGATTATTAGCGTTTACCCCCCTCTATATTAGGTTTTGAATTTGATATGCAAGAAGTTTGTGAAATTCAGTAAGTACACAATATGATATTTAAAAAATAAGGCGATCGAACTTATTTTTCACTTTCGAAATTTAGCTAAGATGGAAGTTTTTCTTGTGTTGAAATTTTATTTTTAGTCTCTTCTGTACTTTTCAAAACTAATAATTTGTTTGAATACATATATATACAAAAAAATTCTGGGAAATGCATTAAAAAAAATCCTATGTAATGTCGAAAGGGAAGTAAAAGCAATCATGTTTCTCAGTAAGAATTTTTTGTTTCATTTTTCTTCTAAGCAATCGATGAAGCGTTTTGTCATGAAAGTGAAAAGTCATTTTTAAGTGTAACGAGTGGAGGAAAATATATGTTGACGCTTTGATATCTACCTTATCTGCGCTACGTCAGGAATACGGAATACATATACTGTTACTGATGTAAAAGCGATTTTCGATCGGAGAGTCATTATCAGTTCTGTTGAGGAATTTGTTAGAATGGATATATTTTAGATTCAAATGTAGTTTTGCAAAATGCTTGGAGAAAGTGGAACAAGAGTTAATATCCTGAAAGTGTGCGATGAGACTGTGCTCTGAATCTGTGCAAGGTTTCATCAAACAAGATATCCTAATGTTCAAAGTATTGCGGTATCTAAAGAATTGAAGGAAAAGTTAATAAAATAATTTTTTTATAACTCGGTAACATGTTTTTGTTATATTTATCTGTATGGATGGAAAAATTTCCTACTGAAAGATAAATTTATTCCCTTAAATCATATTACACTTCGCAGATATTGAAGCAAGACTTTCTTGTACTTAAGGGTCGCAAGGGTATGTCGCAAAAAATATAAGTCACAAGAAACATCAAATGGCAGAATCCAAAAATAATAATGGGTATGATAGGATAGAGTTAAGGAAGGGAGTTAAATTGAAATACCATATATGCAAACATTTTAATTTCTGAATAAATAATGAATATTTAAAGCATTCCATCATATGATTTTTGTGTTCATTTCTACATATTTGTTATTTCATTTGTGAGTATGATAGACTGTTCTTGAATGGTTTGTAATCAAATTATGAATCAATATTATTAAAGGGAATGAAAGTTATAAATATTATTTGAATAAAGTTATTAGATTTCCTCTAGATTTAGTTAATAGTTATTAAAAGTATCATTTTAATGTTTTTCCTTTATATAAAATTTCAAAACTTATTTCTTTTTGGTTATTCATAAGAAATTTTATATTTAGAATAAATTAAAAATTAAAGAAAAATTAAATTCATAAAGAAATATTGAGAAAACTCTTGTTTTATAAACCTGAAGTCTTAGCACTCTCTTGTATCAAACAATAATTATAAATCTGCAAGTTTCATAAGTTCGTTGAAAAAAGTGTAATTATAAGAAAATAAATTGGACCTAAGTTTACTAAAATGCATCTGAAATCAAAATCGACATCATTCAAATTTTTAAGGAGTTTTTTTTGAAATTTGAAAATTAACGAAGTGAAAGTTTGCTAATTTTTATCTAAATGAAACACCCAAATAAGAGAGAATAAAAAGAAAAGTGTATTGATGTAAGAAAAGTGTATTGATATAAAAGACATCGAAACTTTTAAAGGCGTATTGAAGAAATTTATAAAAAAAATGGTAGAAATAAAAATACGATAGTGGACTTTTTTTTAATAAAAATTTTGCTGTTGCAAATAGCGTGAAGTTTAATTATTAGAGTGATATTTAATTATTACACTAGAATCGCATTCATTACTATCGTATAGACCAGTGGTGCGCAAACTGTTTTCGACTGCGACCCCTTTCGTAGAGAGAAAATTTTTGGCGACCCCTAGAGATAAATGTTCACAAATACGATGTATATTTCGAGCATTTCTTTCGTTTCATCGAATAAAAACATCATCATATTTGACTCATATTAATTTTATTTATAATTTTAAGAAAATACTTTTTGTAAAACGCAAAAATCAGTAAATTGCCCTTTAATGAGATGTATATGAGGCTGCAAGTTTCTAATTATCTCATCGACGTTTGGATGTATGTTGCTAATTGCAATTCGCATATCATCTTCAGGGTTTAAACGCGAGCCGTATTTAGTTTTTATTGAAACTAGTTTGCTAAATCCAGTTTCACTTAAATACGTTGATGCAAATTGTGTTAACACTCTGATGGCATTCTTGCATAAAACAGGATATTGTTTTTCCACATATAGTCAAAATTTTTGGCAAGGCTGAGTCTTAAATTGATTTCGAAGAGTATAATCACTAATTAGATGCATCAGTTGCTCTTTCTCACTAATTTGAAGAGTTGAACTGCATATGTCAAAGGAAAATGGATCACGAATCCATTTCGTGAAAAGATCGTTTCGAGATCGTTTCAGGAAAATCCTCGAATCTTCTCGAATTTTTTTCTTTAACTTTTCAATGTGATTGGAAATGATATTTTTAAATGTAAATATATGTATATTATTATCCTTGATAAAATCGTTAAAGCAAGGAAACAGGTCGGTGTTGTTTTTCTTCAGTTCAGTTTGCCAGAGACTAAGCTTATTCTTAAAAGCTTGAATTTTACTGGCTACAGTTATGATGGTTGAATTCTCACCCCGCAAACTCAAATTTAAGTCTTTAAGTTTTTCGAAAATATCAACTAAATAGCTCAGCTCTCTAGCCAAACTTCATTGATATAATAACTCGTCAATCTATATTGCTTTTCGATTAAAAACATGTACAATTCATTTCTCAAATCAAATAAATATACATCGTAGTATTTTCCCACGTGAAAGCCATCTGATTTCGGTGTGTAACAGTAAGCCCATCTCATTGCAAAGTATTGAAAAGAAACGGCTGTTGTGGTTGTTGCATTTAATGTAGTTAATTGAACTAACAGCTTCTTGTAATATGTTGTGCAACTATTCATTCATATCTTTTGCAACAAGAGCTTGCCGATAAATCATACAGTGATTATACAATATGAGGCGCCACCTTCTGAATTAAGCCTCTGAGCCCTTTATTCGAACCTGTTAATGTTGCAGCACCATCTGTACAAACAGAAACACATATTGTCCAGGTAAGGAACTTTGTTTCAAAATATTCATTTATTACTGCGAATATTTTTTCTCCAGTTGTTTTTCCTTCCAAACTTTTGCAACATAAAAACATTTCTGTTATATCTTTATTAAAAATAAACCTAACGTAAATAATTAGTTGTGACATTTTAGTAATATCGGTGGTCTCGTCCAGTTTTAAAGCACAGATGAATTTTGTATGCGTTTTATGACTTCTGACTCGATATTTCGTGACATTTCGGAAATCCGCAGAGACACGGTATCTCTTGATAATGGAAACTTCTAAAGAAGCTCGTAATGATTTCTGAGGTATTGTTTTAAATTTCTTTAAATGTGCACTTTGAATTTTCAGATTTTCAGCTCGTCTTTGATAAAAATCGGCATGTTTATTATGAAGTTCTCTATGTTTAGTTTCCAGGTGCCTTTTTAATTTAGCTGGTTTCATGCTCTCATTTGCTAATTTTTCGTTGCAAATGACACATATCGAGCGTTCTTTATCATCAATAACAAAAATTTTAAACCATACTTAGTAAATTCCTCATTGTATTTTCTTATTTTTTAAGATCGGGCATTTAGTTCAGTATTTTGTGACTCCTCATCAGTATTTGTTCGTTTGTTAGCTGAAGATGTACCTGATGTACGTATTACCTATTTATCCATTATGAAGATAGGGATTGAATTATTTAAACCAAAACAAAATAATATAATATTTTATAATTTTTTTTTTCGAGAAATTCAATAAAATTAACAGATCTTTCTCTAATGATAACAAAGCCCGATAAAAATATAAAAATTCATACTTACACAACGTCGCATGATAAAATTCGAGGATAAACTAAAACAATTGCAGGCCAACTGCTACATGCTACAATTTCATGCGGACACTTCATGTCTTCACTCTGACTATCAGATACACCGCGTACCTCGCCATCTGATTGGCTGATCACGGAAGCGAATTTTTGCCCTTTCCCTGCGGTTAGCGTGTAGTCAAATAGGCGCTTTTCTGTAAAACTGGCGAATTATCGCGAAGAGGGCGCTATCGGCCGGAATGAAAAACTTGCGTCTTCACACTTAACATAAATTACGCATTACGGTCAAAGAAAGAGTGGACCGCATGAAATTGCAATTAAACAGTGACCGCGCTTCACTCTTTATATGTATACTGTATGATATGCAGCATGCAGGGATAATGCATTTCATAAAAATTTGGCGACCCCCAAAAAACTTCTGGCGACCCCTAGTTTGCGCACCACTAGTACATTTTTAAAGGCACATTAAAAGAAGAAGAAGAATTCATGAATTATTCTTGTCTTATGTGGCTATAAAATGGCCTTGATTTTTCTCGCAAAATTATTTAATAGGCTTATCAGAATAAATTTAGTTTACATGCACTAAAATATATTGATAATTATTAATTTTCATCTATTGATATTCTAATCGGGAGAACATTGCCTGATTTTATTATTATGCAACCACACATGTTTAAAGATAAACTGAGATGTTTGTTAATAGAATAAGTTTTCAGATCATTCAATTCTGTAAGTTTTAATGTCGAAAAAAAAATTTCTTTTTCCTGATAATTGCTACTATTAAGAATGAATAAAATTACATCTCATTCAAATAGTGAACCGCTTTATTTTCGATTTAAAAAATGAAAGTCATAGAAAAAAAATTGATTGAAACAAATAGTTTGTCCTCTGTTTTCAAATAATTTTTTTCTGCGTCTGTTAGAATGACTCTTCGAAATCTTTCTTTGCTACCAATTATTAAAGTTATCAAGACTCTCTCGGATATTTCAACCATAAAGGATCAGAAATACGGAGGGATTAGATAAAACAAAATTTGCAATTATATTTAATTGGGAAAACCAATTGGCGAAGAATTTAAAACATTTGCTCAGGAACAACATATTTGGGATTAGTAAAGGAATCATTGGAACTTCTTTCGGGTTTCTTTTTCGTCTTAACAAACAATGAGTTTTTATTTATTGTGTACATATAAAAACATTAATTAAAAGTAACATTTCTGAAAAGTTTTTTTTTTTGAATTTTGAATTTTTGAGCATGCTGAAAATACGAAAAAGCAATAAATAGAACCCAGTCCCTGAATTAATTCTTCGCTTAGTAATCTAATTTTAGTAAATTAATTTTTATGCGATTTTACAAAGAAGGTTACTTGTCAGGATTCTTCGTGGAAAATCTGAAAATAAATTGCAATTCCTTCATTTGCTTGTAGCGTATGAGATATTAAAAATCTCATTTTCAGTATAGAAAATGTTAATTTAAACAAATGAATAATGGTTTTTAAACTGGTAATGATTTTTAATAACTTTATCTAACAAAGGAATTAAAAAAATATCTGTCATTTAATGGTTTTTTTTTCCAAATTTGGTATATGTTGTTTTGGTATTTACAATAGTCGACGAATATGGAGTTAAAGAATGTGGATATAACAGGTCAACTTGTTTTTCAAT
This sequence comes from Argiope trifasciata, assembly GCA_026543055.1. NCBI lineage: Eukaryota > Metazoa > Arthropoda > Arachnida > Araneae > Araneidae > Argiope > Argiope trifasciata. The sequence goes on from JAPMOQ010035930.1 coordinate 3,039,614, forward strand.
GGCTGCTGTAAATTGAACTAATTACGCTACTATTAAAGACAAGGGATACATAGTAAGGATTTTGAAAAAGTCGTTTAGATTCAGTAAAAGGCTTTTAAAGATAGAGTTTTCTTAGATTAACCATTCTCGTCGTTGAAGTTTGGTGAATTAATGTTTCAGATAATTAATTTATACTTGTTTATAACTTCATTATATTGTGGAAATGCATAGTATACATACATAATAATAATTATTTATTTTAATATTTTATAGAACACTTTTTATTAAAAATCTAACTAACCACAAACGCTTTCATGATGGAAAGACGAAACTTATTCTTTATATATGAGGGAGTTGTAATCTTCTTTTACCAAATTGTATTACAAGTATACGTATTGTACGTATAGCGTATGAATAAAAGGGTTCGGATAATAAAATAAGAATAACCGGGGACCGGGATACTATATTGATGAAAAATGCAGTTGAATCATTTATCACGAAGCGAGGCGATTTTAGTTATATTCTTCCCTTATTCTTCCCTCTGTCTTTCCCTGTTTGATTTCTATTATGGGAACATCTTCATTGCACTTTTGTTATTTCTCTTCGTACAGACTAGTCTCATGTCTTGTTATATTTATTTGTAAGAAACTCCAACTTGAATATCTTTGCTCTCTTATTGATAACCTGTTATTAGTAGAACTCTATCTCTGTTAAATTGGCATGTTCTTTAAACCCATGACTATGTTATTTGTTCAATCGACACATTTAGACTTACCGCTTATCGCTTATCAGATACTATGTCTGGAGAAATGCAGAGCTGATAGTGTTTAATTAGTATGTCAACGTATTAAATCCCAATAGAGAGTACTTTCTCATATACGAAGCATGGAGAAAATATTGTATACTTGAGGATGATCAAAATCTGCCACATGCAATTTCTTCATGCTGATTGGCGGCGGAATAATCTTAATCGGTTTTCTCGTTATGGCCAGCCCCTCAAGAGCAATATTTTCGCAATTCCATGCCAGATTTATTGTAAAATAACGAAATATTTTTGAAAATTACTTAAATGAAGATTGTATTTCGTTGTCTTTCATAATATTATTTTAAACGTTTATAAATGGGTAATTTCTCCTCAGAAAGCGACCATTATAAAATTTAATTGCATTGCTATGAATCAAATATAATTGTTATTGAATAATGACAAGAATTAAAAAAAAATTTCTGTCATTGAATTATTGTATTTTGTTTCAGTTATTGTTATGAAATTTTATTCTTTCAAAACAAAATACGATCGTCAAAAATTAATGTTTAAATATTTACTTTTTAAAGAGGAACTTAAAAAATATTTTTATAATAATATAAAAGTACAAAGTGCAACAAAAAGTATAAAGTATTAATCATCATTGTGGAATCTGTTGTGAAAAGCACTCCCACTTTTTCCAAGAGTTATTATAGTTACGTGTCTTTTCGTCCATTTATATATAAAATTCTACAGATAATTTGCATAATATTTGTATATCATAAAAGTTTAGTACGGTTTGATTTTTTTCCAAACCGTTTTATGATTTTAAAATTTTAAAAGAAGTCAGAAATGTTTTTAATCTGACTTTGAATATTCACAAATAATGATGGCAGATATTTTTATCTTCTCTAATAGTTCTAATATATATATATATATATATATATATAAAGAATTATATTAGTTACAAAATAACGAAAATTAAAAAAAGGAAACTAACTTTTTAATTTCGACTAGGAAAATAGGATTTAAAAAAGACATAAAATACCCGTTGAATGGCTTCTAAGTTTTATTCTTATTTTGGACGCACAATTTTTTAAAATCGAAAATTCTCGTTTAGTAGCTACTAGTTTTGGTTTTATAATATTCATGGCATCAAATAACAACTTTAAAAATTTTGTTTTTAAAAATGTAGTTGTCGCTTCAAATTATGAAAATTCAGCTCTCTCTCTGGATTTGTAAGTTTTCCTTCAAGATCTTTAAGAAACTTATGAATTGTTTTTTCCGTAGCTTCTTTTGAGCATTATTCTGATGAGTAGTTTTTTCGATTTGCTCTTCATCGGAATCGGTTACCAATAAGAATATGGAAATATTCTAGACAATAAATATATTTACAGATAACTTAATAACATTGAACAAAAATTGTTTTTTACATAATAATATGAATTCTTCAGACCGGTTTTTTTAATTAAGGTAACCGGTTTCCAAAGTGACTTATTTATCTTAAGAAATTAATTTTAATATCGGGCTTGAATAACCGTCCAAATCTAGTTTTGTATATGATTTAATTTTATTTGAAATCAGCCATTTTAAACTATTCACAGTAATCTTCTGAGAGAATTTCATAATAAATTAAGGAAAGGAATTAGAATTTATTACTACAGGTTTCTATAAAAAGTTTGTAATCATGGATAAAACTTTTAAATATTGATTCTTCATTGACTTTAAGTTTATTATAACCTTTATTATAAGTATTATAACCTTAGCAAGAGGCTTTGCTTCAAGAATTTCTGAAATATAGTTTTATCGATCGTGTACACATTTCATGGCTTTAGAAGAATAGTAATTAAACTGAGGGAACTAACCGAGAAGTTTTGAGAACGCCGTAAAAGATAATGAAACATATTACGAGATATATTTATGAGATGCAAAAGCTTTAAATGCCTGAATTAAGTATCAAATAATTCTCTTAATTTTAATCCACTTAATTTAGAAACAATATGAATATGAATTTGAAATAAATGAAACATATTTTTTTTTCTTTGTATTTGAACACTTTCAGTTTGGTTTGAACAATCTTGAACAATATAATAATTATTTTTGTCATTAAAAGAAACCTTATGACAAATAATATTATATTTCTTTCATATGTGGAACAAAAAAATTTTTAATAGGAATGCATTGCTTGAATGATTTTATTTCTTCGATCCTTTATTAATAAGAGATTTTTTTGCTTCATATTACCAGCAAAATTTACAAATATGGGCATTTATTTCATTCTAATTCATTAATTCATTTAATGAATTCATTAATTCTGTGATCCATTTTATTAAATCATATTTCATAGTAAAATTTTTGAAAAAACAGGATACAGAAAAAATATTTAAGATAATGTGGCGGAGAATTAATTAGTGTAAGCACGGTGACTTGGCTGATGGCTAATAGTTTCATTTCAAAATTCAATTAGATACACGTATTAACATTCGAACTTTTAATAAAACCAATGACTCTAATAGTTATAATAGTTCTAATTAGTTATAACATATATTTCTATCAACTTAATTTGTTTTTATTAGCATTTAGCATTATTCATTTAACATTTTAACATCTTATTGTTCTTAATATGCCGCCTTATTTGTTGTTGGCAGTCTCAAATACAGTTAAATATTTTCAATTTCATTTATTAAATGGAATTGGAAAAGCACTTCATAATGTTTTGAAATAGAAATATAAGAAACAAGTTTAGACCAGAAAATTAATTGCCAATTTCCCTACTTAATGAATTCACAAACTTGAAAACTAACTTTCTTTGAAGTAAACCTGTAAGCAAGGGAACCTCTAAAATTATATGCTTGACACGTAATTTCTTCTTTTTAGAGAATGTTAATTTTTACTTTTTATTTTTTATTTCAAATTGCATTGTAATTCGACACATTATTTCCGAAGATAATTTTCTTCTCTTTTGGAACATTATTTCAGAGAAATGTTCTTTAATTTTCAAATAAAAATTTAATTCTTCAGCGACTAAATTCGAATCACTTGCAGTAAGAATCTCTATTCAGTTTAGGGTTTGTAACATAAGGAGGCAACTCTCAAAATCGATGGATTACGCTATTAATTCGAATTTCCTTATTAATACCAAATGAAAATGAATGAAAAATTACAAATAAAGGCTTAGTTCTACAAAACTTTGTAATATTTTATCATAACCAAGACTTTTTAATAACTTTTGTAAAACATTTAGCAGCACTTAAAATGAAGCAATCACCCGTTGTGAAGATGCTCTATTTTTATAGATCAATGATACAAAATGATAAATAATACATTTGCAAAAAATTAATACAAAAGTAAGGCATGGACGTTTTCCACAAGTGTTCGATATAACCTTTTAGCTAAAATGTTAATGTCAAAGCGATTCGTTTCTATTTTAACACGTTTTAAAGGACATTTGTTACATTAACATAAAAGCTTCGCTTTCCATATAAATTTAGTGGCACTAATTTCACAATAACTTTTATCTGTTACAACACTTCCTCTTAAAGAAGAAATCGAATGGAGTCGTATCAGCTGACTTTACGTAACATAAAGTAATATGGTGAACCTCAACCGATTCAGCTGTGAAATAACTTCATTTATAGGAAATGACAGAACTATGCAGACATTTGAAGTTATGTTCCCATTTTGTTTTCAGCGAACATAAATAACTTCTTTTTTCCCTGGAGAAAAGACAGATTTCCAAGTACCGAGAAAATTACAGCCGGTGACTTTTTTTGCCGTAAAAATATACTCCATAATGCCCTATGAATCTTTTACATGGTGATCGCACAACAATCGTTCACTTTTAGTGAGCTCGCTCATGTTGAGCCCAAGAATAAGGACTTGTCAAGACCCATATGCACACATTATGATGGGGCACATTCCTAAACTCTTTTGGAATGTAGCTTATTCTCCGAAAGCAAATGAAGTATAAATATCATACGTTTTTATAGCCCCCGATATGCAGAGACATAAGTTCAATCTGTATTCGTTTTCATTAAGCTGCGGGTCTTGCTAATTTTTGCTGAAAAAATTTCAATATGTATGATTAAGAACTTAATTATTTCCTTAATATTCGCCAACAGTTGGCTAAGAATATCCATTCTTCAGTTGGTAGAAAAAAATGCGATTTCTTTGAGGTTTTTAGGAAAATGCTTCTTAAATGTTAGTGTAAATATACGCCTGAAATCGCTTTAAATCTGAAGTCTAGCATATTTCCTATTTCAGACAACATGTGATTGAATTTTCAACATTGACAAATTATGAATGGTATATAAAATTAACAATGGTAGGGAACAGATTGTTGAAAGTGATGAAAAATATTTTATAATCCATTTGAACTAATAATGAAGCAGTTTCAGATTTCCTAAAAGTGAAAATTCTTTAATTGTTAAAATTTTTAACCCGTGTTAACAACGAATATTAATTTTTAAGTACTTTTTCATTATTTTTTAAGTGCAAAGGAGATTTAAGATTCCTTGTATTGTCTTATAGATTATCTCAATTTACGGGATTTGGAATTGAAACATTTGAATTATCTTTATTTTAACTAAAAATATACGCTCCAGAAAATGAAATCCATTTATTCTCAATTCCTTAAAAAAAGAAACCGAGTTTTTTTCTAAAACTTCTCATATTGATTTTATACTTCCACATTTTTCCAAACGCAAATTCATAGAATTTTATGAAAATCGCTTTATATTTTTGTATTAATGAATTAACAATCATTAAACAGGTTTTTTATTAAAACAATTACCGTGTTTATCTCATTTCATTTTTTTTTGTATGTAAGCATAAGAGTTTTTAATTTAAGCAAATTACACTTAGCAAATTCTTTAAAATTTTGAATGAAAGCAAGGCAGCGTTTAGATCATTTTTTTATTGACTGGAGTTTTGCGATTCGAGTTTTAATAGGATGATAATCTTTATAGATATTTTATCTCTTTCGAGATAAAATAAAAAATTACTTAAAACAAAGCAAGTAACAGAATCCCCATTAAAAACTGATGCCATTAATTATGTTTTCGTAAATATATTGGGAAAATAAGCTAGAAATAAATTGTGTTTTTTTTATTTTGTATAACTTTTATTGAATTATTAATTTCCACCACGTTGCGTTTGGTGTTAATTAAAACTGAGTCAAAGCCGAAAAAAAGTAAATCTATTGAAACGAACTTAAAATTTTTTTTTTGTTTGTTTATTTATTTCGTGAAGTCCCGTGACAGAAATTTCCCAACTCATACAGCTCGAAAAATCTGTGAACTCATTTGGAAAACAATTAATTTAAAAAAAATTGATGAGAATATTTATTTTAATCCTTTATTATCTGAAGAGAAGTGTTCATTCGAATAGTCTCTTTAAAATGGGAAGAAGTTAATAGAAATGGAATATCTTTTAAAAATATTGAGAAAAAGGGAATAAATTTGAAAAAAATTACTGAATGTTCATATTTCATAAGCCAAATTTTTAAAAACGATTATTATGCAGTATTGGTGCAAAAAATTTTCATGGGTAACCATACTTGTGAAAAATGTATGCGAAGAAATATTTCTAAACATTCAACAATTAATTTTGAAATGAAATTTAAAAATAGGTAGACATAGATGTATTGTATCATCGTTAACATTACCTGGATGCCATATTTCACGGCTGTAATTGCAATAGGTTTGTCGGACATTGCCCATAATACTTCAACTTTTTGTTTAATAAGTGTAAATTGATTGCCCGCTTACGTTTTAGCAGTTGGCAGGAAACAATTCCTCTTAAATAAAATACGCCATGCGTATTAACAGAAGGATTTAATTTATTATAGTGTGTCGATTAATTAAAATACAACAAAAGCCTTTAAATTTGAAGCATACATTTCAAAATAGTTTATAAAAGAAAACCGTCAATTGATTTAGTTCATTACTTACGGTTTTTTTGTATTATTTTACAGCGAATATTTGTAAGAAAATTTAATTTAATGGTACGAATGATAACAACTGAATTAATTAATGAGACTAAATCAAGTTTTATTATATTTGAAAAGGACCAGAGTAGAAAAGGAAGCCACTGACTCTTTTAAATCGTATCAAATTTTTATGAAAAATACACTTTAATTAGCTTTACTTCTCTTATTTAACTGTGAATAAAATATAAGGAAGAATATAAAGTAATATTTCTTTTGGGGTTGTATGAAATACCTTATTAGCTTAAATTTTTTTCTCAATATTAGATTTTGAATTTGATATTAAGTCTCAAGAACTTCTTGCGTAAGTGCAAAATATGATACGTGAATTAATATTTGATAACTTGAATAATTGAACTTTTTTTCTTGTTCGAAAGGTTAGCAGAGATTTTTTTAAGTCTCTTTTGTAGTTTTCAAAACTAATAATTCTTTTGAAAATATATATACGAAAAAAATTCTTTGAGATGCATAAAAAAATATGTAAAACGTCGAAAGTAAAGTAAAAGCAACAATGTTGCTGAGAAAGAATTTTTTTGTTTCATTTAACTTCTAAGAAATCTCTGATGCGTTTTGACATAAAAGTGAAACTTACTTTTAAGTATTATGAGTGGATAAAAATACATTTTGACTTGTTGATATCTACTATATCTGCATGACGTCAGGAATGCAGAATTCATATACTGTTACTGGTTTAAAGCAATTTTCGATCAAGGAGTCATTATCATTTCATGAGTTGTGTATGCCTCTGAAGATTTAAAATTGGCTTTTAGCATAATAAGTTATTGGAAGGGATTTTTTATAATGGATATATTTTTTTAGATTCGAATGTATATTAGCGAAATTCTTCAAAAAAATTCTCTAAAACCAGAGTTTATATCCTTAATGATTGCGATTCCATTATGTTCTGAAATGCAACGTTTCATCAAACAAGATATCCTAATTATTTCGGTTTCTGTAAAGGTTAAAAGTTGCGAATATTAAGTTTTTATAGAGACTTCTACAGAAAAAAGGGTCTGAGAAAATGTTTTTCCTGCATGGATACAAAATTTCATTCTGAGATAGTGAAAACCAAATTTATTTCTTTAAATTATTTTGCTCTACACTTCGCAGATATTCAAGAGAGCTATTTTATCATGTGAGAACAATATCCTGTTTTCGTTAGGTTTTGAATGAATGAATAACAGAAAATTGAAGCTCGAAATCTCGTAGGCAATGAATAAAGCATAAAGCATTCATCAACTTACAATCGCATTTTTTGTACCTTCTTTTATTGCATTATTAGTGCGTATGCTTCGTTGAAAGCGTTTTTGCGTACTGCTTATGTGTACTTCTTTAACAGCACATACGTTTTTAAAAAGGTAGCTGTTATTTTCATGAAATGTACCTTTTTTCGGAGGGAATAAAATAATTTAATTTTTATAATTTGTTAAAGAAAAACCTTCACACGTGTTTAATAACAGTATTTTCTCTTTCTTCCAATATATTTATTCATTCTTAAGTCGAGAATATTGACGGATTGATTAATCCATTATGATCTCAGAAATTAGATCAGTAAATCTCAGTTTGTGTTTACAAAAATATTGTTTCCATAAAGCAATGCTACCACTTTTGAAAACTATCATTATATATAGAGATAGTTGAAGGGGTTAGAGCGATAGAGAAGTCTTGTGATTGTTTCAAACTGGTAACTGACTTCCAATTAAAGTGTATCTAAAGCTATAAATATAATTAGATTAACGGTATTAGTTTTTTTCTAGTTATTCTATGATAGTTGATAAATGATATGATAGTTTAATGTTCCTTTAAATAAAATTTCAAAACTAATCTTTTTTATTATTCATTAGAGATTTTATACTTAGAATAATTTAAAAATAAAAATAATAAATTCGTTATAAAAAAATACTGAGTAAATATTTGTTTTCTAAACCATTAGTCGCTGTAATTTTTGCACTTATATAAATTTTTTATCAAACCTAATAATTATAAATCTGTAAATTTCATAATTTCGTTAAGGCACATGTACAGGAAAAATGTAAATTTGCTAAAATGCATCTAAAATCAAAATAAATATCATTAATTTTCAAACTAAACTCCTTCAATTTGGAATAGAGTGAAAGTTTGCTAATTTTTTTATTTACGGAAAAAAGTCCAAATAAAAGAGAATAAAGAATGAAATGTTTAAAAATTTGTAGTAATCTAAAATTTATTAAAATTTTATAAGCAATATTTAAGGAATATAAAAATGAATTAAAAAAACTTCATAGAAATAGGACAGTGCAATTTTTGTTCACAATTGCTGTTGCAAATAGGGCGATCTTGATGTTTAATTATAACATTAAAATTGCATTCTTTATCATCCTATTGAAATTTTTAAAGACACGATAAAAAGGGGTTCCAATTCATGAATTATTCCTATCTTATATTATTATAAACTAACCATAATTATTCTTACAAAAAAATTTTAATGGGATTTTCAGAATAAGTTTCTTTTACACCCGAAGAAAAATTGCCCCATTATAATATGTCCCGCATCTCTGTTGTTATTCTAATCGGAATAGCATCCAATTATTTGATTATTTTGCAATCACATTTCTTTAACAATCAACTGAGATACTATGACAGTAGAAAAACGTTTTTGCAGATAAATCAGTTGTATAATTTTATTGATAAAAACATCTTATCAAGACTCGTATATTTCAAACATCAAGTATCAGAATAACCAAGAGGATTAGATTAAACAAAATCTGCAATTATATTTAATTGGAGAATAATGCAAAGAAGTTAAAAAGCAACTGCATTTTTTCTGATTGGTAAAAGAATAACTGGAAATTCTTTCGGATTTTTTTAGTATAAACAAATAATGAGTTTTTATTTATCGTGTTTATCCAAAAACAGAAATTAAAAAAATGCTGAAAAGTATATATTTTTTAAAAAGTTTATAATCATGCTAAAAAATGAAATAAGAGCTATTAGAACTCCGTCTCTAAATTTCATTTTAGTTTCAATTTTTTAATTAATTATTTTCTTAGTGTTCTAATTTATACTTAAATAACTTCTATAAGATTTTATAGGAAGTTATTACTCAGCATTCTTCGTAGACAGTCTGAAAATGAACTATAGCTTCTCCTTTTGCATGTAAAATGTAAAAATCTAGAAGGTCAAAATCGTGCCAATTGATCAAACTGTCTATTAGTCTTCAATGTATATGTGAAATGCTAACATTATGTCCTTTTACGTATTTTAAAATTCTAAATAAATAAATGCTCCTGATTATATTTGGTGAGAACTCGTTACAAAATATTGTAGTAGTATTGTAGCAACTTTAATAATCTTAAACCTGGCCATAATAATTATGATTTGAATATGGAAATTTGAGTACTCATATCTTTCAAAACATTTATTTTATCAAATGCTCTTTGAATTATTTCAATTTTTTTAAAACTTTATGGAATTTATTTTCGTACAATTTTTACCCTAATTTTAACAATATGTTATTAATCTTTAATTTAATGGTAGAATTTTTACTTCTATATTTATTTCAAAATTTGTAAAATTTCAAAACTTCGAACTTTGAATAAAATTTGTAATTTGCAGTAAATTATTTTAATTTAATTCATGTGTTTTAGCCATATCAAATTACAAAGAGAAATTATATAATAAGAATGCATCCCGTATTAATAAATAATAACCGAAGAAACTAATAATTTGTGAGAGAAAATTGGTTGTCAAAGGCAGTTAGTTTCTTACTCGGTACTCTCTGCCAGGGCTCGCACCTGGGACGCCCGTGATCTGAGCGTCCAGGGTTTGAGTCCCGGCTGGAGTATAGTTGTTCTTCTTTATGGTGAATATTTCCTCCTTTAAAAAGTGTGAATGTGAAACTTGAAGCAGCAGTGTCGTAATCTTGCCATAATTAGCGCTATTGGAAAAACAAGAAACGCTCATTTCTGCTTTAATGGGCTTGTATGCGTAAAGTGCCATAAGTAACGATGACGAGAAAATTTTTGAACACCAATTTTGTTAGTTTCTGACTGTAATAATTCAGAATTGCTTCATGAAGATGTCAGGAATATTTTCTGCACTCAATATGAGGAATTTGTGTTTTATGTTATTTACGGGCGTGTGTACCTGGAAATTACGAATGTTGTTTCTGCTGTCATAAATTATTCCCAAATGTTGGATGGTACTGAGTAATTTTAATCAGTATTCTCTACTTGGCAACCTTGTGAGCAACATATTCTCAATTCCTTTCCCAAGTTGTTGCAAAGTTGCAATGTATTTGTACAAACTATTGTGGGTTAAGTTGAAAAAATATGTTTCGATAACTTGCGTGAGGAATTTTTTTTTTTCATTTGAAAGTGATTATTAAAGTAATTGTTCTGGAGTAATGATAGAAATTTTTGAAACATCTGTCAGTGCAATGAATTACTTGCAATTCGTTTCTGATTTTATAATAAAAATTCCGTTTTTCAAATCAAAACTAAACATGCGAAGTAAATAATCATAAATAAATTCTTAAATATTTACATATTAAATAGGAAATCGAAAAAAAAAAATATATTATGGAAAACGTTCAAAATGTTCTATTAATCATAGTCATCTTTAATTCCAATGACACGCTTAATTTTTAAGAGTTATCATTATGACAAATTTTTTTTCGCCCATATACATAATACAGGCTATAGATAAAAAAAAATCTAAATTATTTGCAGAATAGTTATAACTCATAATTCAGTAGTTTTGGCTTTCCCCCAAAATGTGTTATGATTTAAAATTATTAAAGGGAAGTTTAAAATGTTTATTTGAATCTGTCTTAAAAATTCATAATTTCAGGTATATCCCGGGTTTTCTTTCCTTTTGAAATAGTTAAAAAATGCATGTACAATTTTGAAATCTCAAAGTAAATCTCAAGTTAATAAATATAATGTACTTGATTTCATGAGTTATTTAATGATATATTTAATTGACAAGATTAAAATAATATAAATTACTTGTTTAATGATCAATAAATGATAAGAGAAAAAGTGAACAAAATGTCACAGAATTATTACATAGTGTACATTAGTGTACAAAAGTATGTATCTGAATTCGTTGTTATAAAATTTACCTCGCCAATTTTAAAAAATAAATTTCTTAAATAAATAATAATAATAAATAATAATAAAAAATAAAGTTCTTGGAGCTATAAACTTCCCTTTCCGCATAAATAATATGTAACCATAAATGGCAAGGATAACAAAAAATACGAAGAATTTCATAATAAATGATGTAAAAGAACTGTATAATTTAATGCGACAGATTTCTTTAAAAAATTTCTGAAATTATGGATAAAAACTTCAACGGCAACTACAAGTTGGTATTTTAGATTTATTTTTATCATTTCAAAATGCAACAAGCTTTATTTCAGAAATTCTTGATGCATAGCATCCATCATATACAGTTTTCATGACTTGTAAAGAATAGTAATTAAACAAGAAGTTTTGTGAACACCGTAAAAGATGGTGATGCGATGCAATTTATGATATACTTTGCAGAGAGATACAAAAGGTACGGGAAAGATTTATGAGATACAAAAACTTTCAATAATTTACGTACAAAATAATACTCCATTTTTTTAATAAGGCTTCTGAGAACTGTGTTTTTTAAAAATTAATTAATAATAAATTTCTTGCAAAAGCAGGATATAAAAAATGTTCGGTAAGAAACGGTAAGAAAGAATTAATTTGTGAAAACACATTGATGGGCGTTTATCTGATGATAATCCTATAGTTTCATTTGAAAACCGAACAAGATACAAATATTTTTCAGTATTTTCAAACATTCGAACTTTCAATACAACTAATGACTCTAATATACCACTTGTTATATTAAATTTTGTTAACAACTTAATACGTTTTTATTAGCTACTTACTACCTGGTACACTGCGCGTTACTGCCGCAGAAGAAATAATCTTGGAAAATAGCGTTTGGAGTTTGAAATAGTTACTTTGTTTAGTTAGGATTGAAAGAAATTACGATGTTTATTTTTGTATCAGAAATGAATGCATTCTTTGAAATTGGAGGATATATGATGGGGAATCAATCATAAAGAGTATTTATTCTATTTTTATTCAATTATTCTATTCAACGAACAAATATTCCTTTTTAAGTATTATATTTGTGTATTCTTTTAGATTTGGGTTTTTTAGAGTTCTCAAGTTTAATGTTTAAAAATATTTTCTTTTAAAATCGATTAAACATAGAAAATATATTTATACTGGAAAATCTTTAATACAGTTGAAAAGATAATTTTTTCAAAATTCAGTTGCTGCAAATTTGTACTGTAATATTTACGGAAATTACTGTAAAAGAAGCTAAAATTTTATTAATTGTTTAGTTAAAATTTCGAACCTATAGGATTGGTTCCCCTAAAACTTTCTCGCACGCTCAGACTTACATTACATCTACGTACAGTAGCTACAAAATCTTGAATCTTTACTGAATCTATTTTGGCAAGTTATTTGGTGCGTATGCATAGTTGCATGATTAATAGATACATAAATATATCCGAACGTATTTTTATTAATTAAATAATTTTAATAAGCCTGTAACTGCAAGTAATAAGCAGTCGCAATTTTATCGGAATCGGATGATAAATACGGCAGCGCATAAGAGACATACAGAAAAACATTAATTTTTTATTTATATTATATCATATAATTTTAACATTATATCGGGTTTAATGTGTTACCTTATTTATTGTCAAGAGCCGGTACGTGATATTTTCAATTACGTTTATTAAATTTTGTAATATATTATATAGATATATTTCCATATATTATTTTTTTTCAAATAGATATATTTATTTCCTGGCCTAAGGTTTTTTTATGTCGTATTTGCCAATTTCCATACTTAATGAATTTTCTAACTTCAAAATAAAAGCTTCCTTTGAAACCAATCTGTAATAAATTGAATATTTAAAATAGGTTTCATACGTCATTTATTTATTTTACCAAATGTTTAATTTTACCATAAGAAAGTTTCGAATTGTATTGTAATTCGAGACATAATTTCATAACGTATTTATTACTCTTTGATAAGACATTGAAATGTACCTTAATGTTCAAATAAAAAATTACTACATAAAGAATGGAATTTTTATATGTTGCAAATAAGAATCTGTGTTCGCTAGGGCAAAGAGGTAAAAAAAGATATTTATGATTACTCCATTAAGTTGAATTTACTTAATAATACCATATGAACTGAGAATTAAAAATTACAAATAAAGGATTAGTTTCACAAAAGAATTTTAACATACCAAAACTTTTAAATATCTTTTTGAAATAATATTGGCAATTTCCGGCATCCTGGCATAGGTTCAGTGTGCCTTCCTCGTCCCGCGTTCAAGTCCCGGTTTGGACAAATTTGTTGTTTTGTGTTCCATCCTTGAGTGATATGAATGTCTCTTCCTTGTAAAAAGCGGTTATAGAAGCTAATGTGAAGCATGAGTCATACTTTTGACCCTAGGTGGCGCTACTGAACAAATTACGGACGCTTATTTCGATTTAAATCGCTGACAGGTAACTGTCAGCGGGCTTGTAAAGTGCTATAGGTAACAACAACTATAGTATTGGCAATTAACCAACACACTGAATTATTTAAAATGAATTAATCACCTGATATGAAGATGCGATATTTTCATAAATAAGCGACACACAAACAATAAATGATACAGGTACAAAAAATAAATACAAAGTAAGAAAGTTTGTACAAGTGTTCTATATAATTCGTTAGTTAAAATTTTAATGCCAAAGCGATTTTTTTTCTGTTTTAACTCGTTGTTAAGTAATCCTGGTAATGGATTTTAAAATAACAGAAAATCTATATTTATTTAATCCTCATAATTTAAGGGTAATTTTTTTCAATGATTTTAAACCAGCTTTTATCTGTTACATCTCTCCCTCCAAAGGAGGAAATCGAATGGAGTCATATCAGGCGACTTAGCTACCAGGAAAACAACAAGAACCGATTCAACTGGGAAATAGCTTCCTTTTAAGGGAACGACATTGCTTTGCAGACCTGGGGAATCATGTCTCCATTTTGTTTGGGACAATCAGAGATAATTTTCATCTGGTAGTAAAGACCGAAAAGTCCAAGTACCGAAAACGTTTCCGACACTGACTCCCCCCCCCCCCCAACCCCCCACAGAGGTCTATTAATCTCTGATACGGTGATCACATAATAATCGTTCATTCCTAAGTATAAGGAATTGTCAAGCTCCACGTTATGGCTGTTCATTTACCCCAACATATTGGATGTAGCTTACTCGCTGAAAGCAAATCATAAGTAAATATCATTCATTTTTAAAGCCTCCGATATGTAGAGACACAAATTCAATCTATTCTAGTTTTCACTAAGCTGCAAGTTTTGCAAAACTCCAATTTATATGGCTATTTATCATTCATCAAAGGTTGGCAGTTGGTGAAAAAATGCAATTTCTTGAGGCTCTTAGGAAAATGTTTCTCAAATGTTGATGTGAACATATACTTGACGACTTTCTGATTCGCAGGATATATCACTAAGACTAACGCTGATCTCAAAGTGATGATACCCCCCCCCCCCCTTAAATACGTTGAACCGTATGCGAATTATTTTTGTACTTTGCGCGAAATACACTCATCTGTGCAATGCGGATTTGTAATCATGGACTTGGAATTCATATCTTTATCGCATATTGGATATTAATAGCCATCTGCTTCGTGAACGCTGTTATAAAACCAGTCACTGAAACGTTTCTCAGGCGTGAAATAGTTTACTAAAAATACACGATGCTCTATTTTTCGCAATTTGAACTTTCATCTAGGGCCGCGGTGGCCTGGTGGTAAGGTCTCGGCTTCGGAACCGGAGGGTTTCAGGTTCGAGACTCGATTCCACCGAAGATCCGTCGTGTGAGGGGGTCTCGTGCACGTTAAATCTGTCAGGCCAAAGTCCTCCCGCTGGTGTGGTGTGGTGTGGAGAGGGGGGTGCCACTTCAGTTGTCGTCCTCGTCATCTGACCGTGGTTCAAAATTACGAGGTCCGTCCCCAAATAGCCCTCGTGTTGCTTTAAACGGGACGTTAATATAACTGAACTGAACTGAACTGAACTTGAACTTTCATCTTTTTTAATTTGGATTTACATAATTTATCATTCTGCGCCTGATAAATTTTTAAGTTACATTATTTCGAAATTAAATTATTCATTTTAGGTAACCTTATATTATTCGGGATTATCAAAATTGCATTCCCAACACATAGTAAATATGCCTATTAATCTGTTCACAATGCAGAGGGGTTCAGTTGTATATTATTTATAGGTATTATATTGTAGGCCCTGCTAACAGATCTCATATCCTGTATGGCGCCATCCCACGCTTTCCCGCCATTATTTTCAGGCGACAAATTGGTAGTTTGACTGTAAGACGTACAGCCCATGATCATGTATAGTTTTTACATTTGATTAGTAATGTTTTGTCCTTTAATATTAATACATATAAATTTCACATATTAATGATTGTCATTGCCTCATTCCACATTATGTGTTTGTTTCCTGATTTGTTATTATAAATCCAAACTTTTCCCATCGTTTTTTTCCTCCTACGCTCTAAACGCAAAATATCTTACTTTTAAAATTTTTAACTCTCAGGAAATTATCTCTATAAGTTAGTTTCATAAAAGAAATGTGCTTTTGAGTCAGTATTTTTTTTACTTCTTTTTTCTTATGCTTCCTATTAAAGTAAAGATTGAAAAAAGTGGATGGGATTCTAAAACGCAAGATGAATGTTATACAACTCAAAATTTTATTTTAAAGTGAAATTAAATTTATAAATAAATTAGATGGCATTTTTGGTTCTTTTTTATTAAAAATTATTATTTTTTCAATCAAATTTTAAAATTATTATGCCATATGAATATTTAAATTAATTAAAAGGTTCTTATCCATTTAGTCCGTTATAATAAATGCATGTTTTTGATGCCTTAAAATTTCTTTGAAACATGTATTTCATTTAGCCCCATTTACATTTGAAACATTGCTGTTTTGAATTTTTTCAGTGTAACATTTGACATTTAATAAATTAAAGTTATACGTTGCATGAGCAGTCTAAATTTATGACTGTGTCTTTTGAGCTTAACGACGTAGAATTTCCTTCTCCATAATTTTACATAATTAAGTTGGAAACTGATAAATTTTCATATAAATAAGAATTATCTTTGTTAAAGGGATTTATATCTGTTTATTAACACTGGTTATGAATAGTGATTAAAACTTTCTTCTTTTTTATATTAAGCAAGTGAAAACTATTCCTTTGTTGGGGGTAGAAAAAGGAAAAAAAAAAGATTTAGAGATACATTTATAGTTTGGAGTATATATGAAAAATTTAGTTAAATAATAAATGAAAATATTTCGTTATAATAACACGTTTCACATGTATTTCGCATAATGTAATGCAATAGCAATTTTAATTATGTAGATACTTTTCAGCCATTTTATTTATAAGGATTAGAAAATCCATATACAAAAAAAAGCTTCTGAAATTGAACTTTTAGCTTTTCTTATATGACTTTGTTCTTTTCTTATATGATTTTATTTAATTCCTGACTTTAAATTATTGAATTTATTACCCTTTGTATTTTTTGAGAAAAGTTGTTGTAAAGAATATACGAAGAATCTTATATGCCAATGTACAATTTTTTTTCTTCTTAATTCATTATTATTAACTTCATGACTAATTTGTAATCTAATATAATTTTAATTTTTATGTTGCACAAAAAATTAATTTTTAAAAAAAAGGAAATCTAAAATTTGCATTAATATGGAGTCGCATTAAATTAAAAGAATAATTGATGTAATATTTCATTAAAGGAAAAGTTAATAAGATTCAGAAAATGCTTGTTTTATGATATAGAACCGTTTTAGTTCATGTATAGAATATCACTGGAAGTCATTAAGGAATTGTCAAATTTAATAAGTGTTCAGAAATCAATTTTAATCTATTAAACATTGGGATGTAAATATAAAATTTGACCTTATATATATATATATTTAATATTTAGAAAAATTATAGATGGGAGTTGTTTCCAATTTAAGGACGGCAGATTCAATCGAATAAAATTTATAACAATAATTTTGCACTATTGCGTAAATGAGATAATTAAAAATTGGGCACAACATTATTAATTTAACAGAAAAAAGTTGATAGATCGACAACAGATCTTTGTAAACGTTGATAAGTTATGCCGTTCTAAGAGCTTTGACTGTTTTTATTCACTGCAAGCTTGTATTCGATTTCAGTTGGGTATATATATATATATATATATATATAGATATATAGATAGATAGATAGATATATTAGGTTGTTCGGAAAGTAATTTCGTTTTTTCCCGACAGAGGATTTAATTGTATTTTTCGCACCCAATTTCATACTTAAACCGCAAAATCATTTTATGTTTTAAGAGCTGATATAGCAAGGCTTGAGTGTGAAAAAGTGCAGCTGATTCTTCGCAGTAGTTTTTGGATGGTGCCCTTTTAAATATGGAGAGCAATAAACAGCATTTTCGTCATTTTTTTCTTTTTTGCTATAAAAGGTAAAAATGCTGTTCAAGCCAGAAATAAATTAGCCAATATGTGTGGAGAAGATGTGTTAACAGTACATCAGTACCAGAACTGATTTGCAAAATTTTTCCTTCAAATGAGGAGGCCAAAAACCACTTCGATCAGTTTTTTTTACAGCAAAGACCAAAACTTTTATGAGCGTGTAATCATGTTACTACCAAAAATATGGCAAAAGGTATTAGACCAGAATAGCAATTTTATAATTTAATAAATAATTTATTCATTAAACGAAAATTTCTTTTCATTTTGACAAAAAAAAAACGAAATGACTTTCCGAACAACCCAATATATATATATATATATATATACCGGGTGGCCAGAAATAAAACACCCCTACTCTGACCTCCCTGGATATCGAACTACTCAGTGTAAAGGCTTGAAAATTTGTGGACATACTATTCAAAAAATGGGGAAACGGATTTCACGAAAAAAAAATTTAGTTCCAGAAATCACCGATAGGTGGCGCTGTACCACTGGACGTATGCTGAAAAGACACAAAAACACGTTTTAAACACATTTTATTTGAAAGTACCAAGCATACATGAAACAAGGACGTTATCGATGCAGGGAATGCTGCTCAATATGGTTCCCTTCCTGAAGATGTAAAATGTGAAGTCTGTGGACAGCTTGTTCAACTGCGGATCGTAACTGGTCATCTGAGATGCTTCTCACATGCAGACTGATACTCTCTTTCAAATCTGCCAAGGTTATCAGACGTTCTCGATAAACAAGGTTTTTTAAGTGTCCCCAAAGCCAAAAATCACACGGATTAAGATCCGGTGAACGAGATGGCCAAGTTGTCGGAAACGCGCGACTGATTATTCTGTCAGTGGTGAAATGTTGGCGAAGAAACTGTTGCACAGGGAGTCCAATGTGTGGAGGTGCTCCATCTTGCATAAAAGTAATGGTGTCAAGGCATTGGCGCTGCTGCAAATGGGGTACAACAAATGTTTCGAGCATCCTTTTGTACCTGTTGGCCGTCACGGTACATGTCTCAAGGCCATTGGAAGTAACCTCTTCGAAAAAGAACGGTCCAAGGATGAATGTGGCTGTGAATCCACACCAGACTGTAACTTTCGGTGAGTGAAGTGGAATCTCTTGGAAGGTACGGGGGTTTGTCGTGTCCCATATGCGACAGTTATGGGTGTTCACTGTTCCACTGAGGTGGAAATGGGCCTCATCGCTCCACAGAATCTGCCACGGCCACGATGCATCCACTTCAACTCTAGCAAGAAATGTCAATGCAAAGGTCAGTCGCATCTCCCTGTCTGTGGCCAGCAATTGTTGATTAGGGCGGATTTTGTACGGGAAACAATGCACCATTTTTCTGAGTACGTTCCACACTGTGCTATAGGGAACACCCAAGTGTCGTGACACTGCACGTGCACTACTGCAGCCTAAAACATTATCCATTGACTGTTCAACAATACCGGTGGCAACATCTTCAACGACATCTGAACGAACCGGTTTGCGTCCTCGACCAGGCTGAACTCCAAGATGTCCAGTTTCCTCGAATCGAGCGATCATTCTCCTGAGAGCTTGTGGAAGCAATGGTCCCTTACGCAAATCCTTAAGTCGGCGAAACTCTCGAAGTGCTGCTGGAGCATTTCCTTTATTCTCGTAAAACAACTTCACAAGCAAAGCGCGTTCTGGCAGCGTGACAGCCATCACTAATAAGAATGACATTCCCCACCTTTTAACTTCTTTTATACCCAGAACATGGCTTCTAACCATGCTTTATGCAAATTTTTCTGGTTACAGTATGAAATTGCAGTTACAACGGGAGTTCTAGCTTCTTTACTATTTTTATTTTCCATAAGGGGCAGAAAAATTAAAAAGGAAGCATGGAAGCATTCCATTCCGCATAAACATTTTAATTTTTATTATTATTTGTGTCTTTTGATCATAGTTCCAGTTGTGCAGCGCCACCTATCGGTGATTTCAGGAACTAATTTTTTTTTCGTGAAATCCGTTTCCCCATATTTTGAATAGTATGTGTACAAAATTTTGAGCCTTTACACTGAGTAGTTCGATATCCATGGAGGTCAGAGTAGGGGTGTTTTATTTCTGGCCACCTTGTATATATATATATATATATATATAATATAATATAACATAACAAAAACTTGGAATACTGTTTAAAGCATTTTTTTATATTTCAGTGAATAATCAAACATGTTGAAACTAAATTTGAACATTAAAATTAGTTCACACTTAGGTTCAATTTTTGAAACTGTTTCAATGCTCAAAACTTTTTATATTCAATTTTTCCTTAACTAAGGGCTTTAAATAGTTTTTGAAAGGCATGCAATTTCGGGATAGCATTTTTGAATTATCTACGTGCCCTTTTTCGAAGAACAACTTCGAAGAAAATAAATATTCATGGAATCAAATTATTTAATGTCGAGAAACACAGGCGTAATTCATAAACACTAAATAAAATAAAGCAATTTAGAAAACGAAGCTAAGTACGACTCTGAGAACGGGAATTGTGGATAGGTTTGAGGAAAAACGGGGATGAATTGATCGTGCTTCAAGCCATGTCGTGTCTCTACATTTAAAGAAGGAAAATGTCTGATTTTCGGATCAAGTCACTCATTGCACTTTCACCGATCTAGATCCGACATAATTTTTCAGCATTATTTTCAAATTATTTATTGTTCTACATAATTTAAATTATTTTTCAGCATTTTTTTTTTCAAATTATTTTCTGTTCTTTTCAAATTACGTTCATCATCGAACTCGTTGAATGAAAAATATAATTACTGAGTGTCAAATTCTCAGTAAGGAAAAACAGATAGCAATATAAAAAATGCTACTTAAAAAAGTAATTTCAGGAAGTGCTGCAATTTTGTAGCCCTAGAGAGCCGCCGCTGCTTTATTCAAAGGTAAAGATTCCTTTCTCCCTTAATCTAGACACAACGTATTTTATTAAAAATTGTTCTGATGACTTATCCTTAAAATTTGTAAGCTGCGGTCATGAAAAAGAATTCCTCAATAATTTCAATATTTATGGAACAATTTTTTGAGACCAGTTACGTTCTTTCAAGTATATTTTAATAGATAGATACTACATTAATTTTTATTTATTATGCGCGTATTAATAGTAAAATACTTTTTATCTGGGGGTATACCTTTCAATAGGGAAAAGTTTGATATCAAGAACTAATACGTATAAAATTTAGCAGGATTAAAATTTTTTTAATTCTCAAAAATCATATAAGTTCAATATCATTATTTTGTTTATTTATGGCAGATGAATGTTGGAAATAAATGACAGTTATGTGGCACTTAATGAATGTGTTCAGTTGGTGAATTGATGCGAAAATAATTTTTTATGCTTTTAGATTTTTTTTAAATCTCTGGAATGAATTCCTATGTATCCGTTTGACGAATTTTTCTTACTTTGTTCGCTAAATTCGATGAAAAAGCTTAACTTGAAAGGATTAATTGAGTATTTTTATTACCATTAAAAAGAATATATCTTGAAGGGTTTTTTTTTATCTTTATCTTTGAAGCAACCCGAATATTGTTTTTCAACAATTCTAAATTAAATTAAAAATAAACAAGGAAGAAAAAGTTTTTGGAGCACAATTCCATTATTGCATCATTACTTTATTTGCTGCTTAGCATTTTAAATTTTTATCACATTAAAGGAATATGTTTTTACCAGCTTTTTTGTATCTTCAATAATATATTTTTTTAAAAAGAATTCATTTTTTTATTCGTTTTTTTCAAATCATTACAGATCTTTTAAATCGCTTAAAAAGATTCAGATTCAATCATTGACATATAAAATTTGTATATGAAAGAAAAAAACAACAATTTCAAGATGTTTTTTATAAAGAATATAAATGTCTAATATTTGTTTTACTTCTATAATGCGTCTATGTGATTATTTATTGTATTACTATTTGTATTAATAGATATTAGTATTAAATAATTAGTATTTAAAACAACTGCCATATTTTTTGTCTCCATATTCTGTAACATTATGTCTGTTTATATTTCTTATAATATTTTAGAACGGTTGTAACATTATACTTATACCATAATTGTGTTGTTCATGAACTGAAGTTAGAAAGCAGCTTGAATTAAAATTTCAATTTTTTAGTGATAGTCTGATTACTTTTAAATATTTTTGAAGTTTTAAGCAGTAAAATTTTTAAAGACGTTTATCTAATTTGATGACAGACATCAATTTATTTGTTTAGGAAAAACAATTTAAATAAAATCAGAACAGAACAGAGAGAATTTTGTTTAAAATTAATTTCTATTACATTGCTAAAAAAGAAATATGGCTTGTGTAATGTTTTTGTTTAATGTTATGTTGATTTTAGCAGATATATAAACATAAAAATGGTCTCTTGTAACGATGAAATTATATAATAATAAATCTTAACTAACCAATTCGGGGGATCTAAATTCAATATGATTTCAATGATGTGTCTTTTACTTTAAGTTAAAAAATATATAAGGAAACAAAAATAATAAAGCGATAATAATTTGATTCTTAATTATAAAGTGTAAAATATTTTTATCATATACTTTGTTTGGTACAAAAATGATTTAAAATTGACAACAAATATTTCGTCTAGTCAAACTGCTAGCCCTGCATTCTGACACAATAAAAAGAAAGGACAAAATAAAGATATATTGAAAATATGTTTCTCATATATTTCTTAGGATTATACTCCATACAATATCTGAAAAATAAAAACTTCACAAACAATATGTCTTTATTTTCACTTTGGAGAATGTTTCCGATGTAACCCTACGCGAATATTCTACTATTTTATGCTTTTGAACCCAAACTGTGTTTGTAGTTTGCCCTGTTGTCGCATTTTTGAACAAACCAAACTTTCTTTGAGTGCGTGACTGAAATGAAATTTTAACTGCGTCTTGAGCTGTTTTCTTAGCTCTTCTACCAGGTGGAGATGCGAGTTTTGAAAATGTAAAAATTCATGTATGCACTGCAATTTGGATTTCCTTTCATTTATATATATTCTTCTTCTTCAAAAACTGAAGATATAAAAGCGAAGCTGCGAATATTGCTACTTTGAGCACAAATCAATTTCAATATATTAAGGCGTTTTGAAAAATTGTTAATTTTTATAGTAATTCTTAGTATAAAGTAGTTCTATAAGTCGTTTCAGATTTTAAAATAGCTTCAAGCGAAACAGTATATTTTTGTTTGTTTTATTCTAAATAGAATAAAATGGATCAAGTGATAAAATGGAGCTTAAAAATTATATGAATTCTTTTGATTCTCGGCAAAATGCTTATTTGTTGAAATATATAATTTATATTGTTATGTTATTTTGAGTATATCATTATGAATAAATCTTTTACTAAGATAAGTAATTAGTCTTCCTTCAGTTTTCTTCGTTTGTAAATACTTTATGAATGTTTCATTTAGCACCAGAATACATACATTTGTATAAATAAGATGTTCAAATAAAATAATTCAGAATCAGATGAAGAATATAAGAAGTACACTAGATGAAAGTAAAATAAGAGCATTTAGTTGCCATACAAAAGGTGTTTTGGCATTTCCGTTGAGTAAGAATGTTTTTTGTACATGTTTAAAACTTCTTTTCTATAGTGATATGTACTTGACACACACTTTTAATTTATCATCAGTTTTGCTTTTAATATTCGGGATAACAAAATAAATGGTGTCTGCAACTGCTGAACCCTCTGTGAAATTCCTTAAATGTAATAATTATAATTCTGCTTATTCCTACTCCCCTAATTATTCCTAAAAAAGGGGTGTGGTTGAGTGATTGACGATGGTGAAAACCCTCTTTTCCGTAAACAAAGCGTGATCATAAGCTGATTTTTTTTGGTGATACAAACTATTAATTTTTTATGTACTAATAATTAGTTCAAAGTTATGATAGACCTAATCTATATGCTCAAATAAATATTCAGTTTCATTTTATCTATAATATAAGCAATCTAAGACAAGCAAATTAAGTTCAAATTTTCCTTGTGGAGTAATTTATTTTTAAATTGGAAAAAAATGGAAGGATATTTGAATCTATAGCATTAGAAAGATAATTTTTACTGGGGGATATATGAAAACCATATTTGATCAATGATATCTTTTCAAGCTAAGAAATAAAATCCCATCCTTTTTGTTAATATCTTATAAATTATTATTTTGGAAATGTGTTTAATATTCAAAATATGGATTTATCCATTCTGGTAAAATCTAGGTATAAGGAATTTTATATCTCTTATATATTTATAAATGTCTTGCATATTTTTTTAATGTTAATATTTCTCATTTCTTTGTTTTTCACGCCTCTCCAAAGTGCCGTATTTAAATTATTAAGAATTAAAATGAAGTTGTGGAAGTTGGTTGTCAGGAAGTCGTTAGGGAAGAACTTCTCTCACTTAATACAGGCGAAAACTCGTCAGTCTTAGTTCAACAGAAAAACTAATTGGATGGATGTGCTTGACAATTTGATCCTCCTCCTAGATACTTCGCTTCCAATTTTGCCAATCTCGTTGTAGATTAAAATGAATTCGGTTACTAGTGATGGAGCTCATTTGAAAATGATTGCTACGATTTTCAATTGTGAAGGAATTGGCGCGTGTTCAGAATGAAGAAAACCATTTTCTGGCTGAAAGACGCTATCTATTTCTTAACTTAGTGGTTTAGTGGACATTCAACTAAAAGGGCATTTGTTCTGTCCTGAAAATACGTGGGTGGTGATCGATTGCTCTGGGAGCCAATCAAAGGAATAACCTGACATTTGAATTATTTTGCCTAGCTCGCTGATTATGACGATGAATATCGAATTTGTCTTGGCGAACGTATCTATTTGAATGAAGTTAATCAAATTAAACTAGAGTCTAGATAGGTTTTGGAGAGATATATATAGTGTTTGTTTTGAATAATTATCAATTTTTTCGAATTAATGTATTTTCATTATATTTAATTATTTTTGAAAGAAACCAAAATGGAAATC
Source organism: Argiope trifasciata (assembly GCA_026543055.1). NCBI lineage: Eukaryota > Metazoa > Arthropoda > Arachnida > Araneae > Araneidae > Argiope > Argiope trifasciata. Next base: position 3,064,929 of record JAPMOQ010035930.1, read on the forward strand.
CTCATAAGTTTTTTTTTATTTTCTGTAGATAAATAATTTCTAAATAAGTTTAAAAAAGAATTCGTTGCATTTTTATTAATTTATTTCGGACATTTACGTAAAATAATTTTTTATGAAAATTAAACATCAGAAATTTGAAATTTTTTTTTCTTCGAAACAGAAAACGTTTTCATGTGGATTTTTATGATTATTTCTTTATGATTGCTGTATTTCCTTTTGATATTTTTATGCCACATCAAATAAATTATGGATCGTCTAAAACTAAGGTAATTAAAATGTTTTTTTATTTATTTCCAGACCAAATCGAAAGATATGTTAATTTTTATTTTAGTCACCTGTGATTGTAGCTTGAATGAATAAAAATGATCGATATGTTTTTTAAAAGAGTGAAATATGGTTTTATTCTTTTTATGCTAAACTTGCATTTATTACTTAATTTAAATTATTTCTTTTAAAAATTTCGTAAAAAGAAATTTATTTCCTTTGTTTCTGTATGAAAAAGAAAATAAATTATTCGAAACACTTTAATCGGATAAACAACATTTTAAATTCATTAATAGTTTCTAGGATTTCACTTTTAATTTTAACGGAAAATAGATTTTTCAATTCTTTTATCATTTATTTTCTCCTAGACGAAATATATGGAATGTATTGTGGGAACCAAAAAAATTTAAAATAATTAGATTTGATTTTTTAGCCATCTTTAAGTTTTAGACATCCTTAAATTAAACAAATAGTTTTCTTTCTTTATGTATGTTAATAAAAGTAGCTAAACCTTTTTAAAAAGGCAGTATTACCGTTTGAATATGTAAAATGTATTAATATAAAAATTCAACGAAAGAATAAGAACATTCATGTAGATAATATGAAACATATTTTAAACACAGAAACATAACTTATATTTTTACTAAAACATAAATATATTTAAAACGCACAGCAAAAACATATATCAAACCTTGGACGTATCTTTCTTTCGTATATTTAATGTTTTCAATGTTTTAAAAATAATTTTGCTTTTTAACTATAAGAATAGGAATAAAAAGATGAATTCTGTTATTATTTTGAAGAAGATAATTATCTTCTGAAAGGCGTATTGTCAATAAAAGCAAATCTCTGTGTTTACACAAATACAGCATACAAATTAATCGATACTAAAGACCATAATTTCAGCTGAACTGAAATTATGGTCTTTAGTATCGTAACTGAAAACTGTATAAACTAACTGTATGAATAACTGAATATTCTCAATGTGATTTGATTTGGACCCTTCTTCTAAACAATATCAACAACTAAAACGAGTTTTAATTAATAAGAAAATCAACTATGTACTTTAATCAAAATTTCATAATATTAATGAAGAATTACTGTTATTTAAGACATGCATTATTATGAAATTCTGTAACTTAATGTCTCATTTTTATGCAACTTTCAAAACCAAAATATTTATCTGTGATCGTTAGGTGAAATTGCATTAAGAATTTAGTGAAATAGCAATAAGAATTCTGCAAAAAAGATTTCTGGATAAAAGGGTGATGAAGAGAGAGGAATATAAAGGAACACTATGTTTATCAGTGGATCGGCCTGTTTTACATTTCTTTCATTCTTTAAAAAAGTATTATATAAATTTAACCCGAAATAATATGGCATCAATTGCTATGTTATATTTCGGTCTAAAAAGAATATCTAAAGAAAGTCCATTTATTTTTATTGCACTGTTATTCCTGTTTATTAAGTTGTGATTTTTATTGAAACTAAAATCGTTATTTAAAAATATATTTAAAATTAAAAAAAATCGATAATGTGCAACGTTTTCGATATTAATTATGGAAAGAGTTTTGGAATTTCAATTATCATAAGAATTAAGGTTAGACTGTTTTTCATGAAATTTGTTCTTTTAAATTGTTGAAATATTGATAACTACTTCTTATTCAGAATTTTTATTTTAACAGTTACGTCATCGAGCCATTTATTTTTTACCATTCATATAGTCAAATATAAATGGCATTCAAGATCAAGTCATAACTGTGACTTTAGATAGTTATGATTATAATAGATTAAAATTCTTACAATGCAATATCGTAGGAATTTTTTATGCGTAATAAATTTGATTAACCACAGAAAAATATTTAATATTTTTTATTTGAAAATATTTTATTTTCCAAAATATTATTTATTAGCTCTAGCCATCAAAATACGTATAAAAACTCCTGTAAAAATGGCATATGAAATGTTAGATTTTTTCCATTAGAAGATGATCAAAAAAGTATCGTCACCTGCCTATAAAATAAATCAAGGCACTGGGTTGTGTTAGAGAAATGCAATTTCCGTTTATGCAAGTCGTTGCATTTCCATCACGTCGCTCATTTTTAGGAGCAGGAGTTTGACTCTCGGAGGTTTCATCACGTAGCAGATCAATTTTTTTACAGATTGAACGAAACTTTTAAAGAAATTCTATACGAATATCGGGAGTAAGTTACAAATTTTCCGCCAAAAGTTATCAATTTGATATTCAAATAGCGGAATAGATGGAATACGTGAGAAAAAGAGGAATGTTCGAATCCTTGCTAGCATTTCCTCGGAAGTCAGGATGACTGATATTTTTTAACTAACGGAAAGATGGTTTCCCTTGTTCTATCACCTCGGGCATTGAATTTTCAGAATATAATATCTGAAATAGAAAAGTACATTCTTTAAAGTAATGAATGTTGTTTTAGCTTAAACGTTTCTTCAGCTTTTATTTAAAGAAATCTATTATATTTGTAGTCACAATTTTGTGAATATCACTTGACATTTAATTAAAGCCTACTTTGATATTTATGCTAAATATTATAATAAATATACAACTTTTACAATTTTTTATTAAAAAACTATATTGTTCTGCCTTTTGTGAGAAAATTGGAAATTTAATGACAATGACGAATTGAATGACTAATACTTAAAATATAACTTGTTGAGAAGACCAATGTAAGTTGTGCATTTTCACAAAAACTCATTTCAGATATTTTGAGTTGTTTCTACTAATATGATAGATAATGAAGAAATATTTTAAACAAAAACGATTTAAACCGAATTTTTATACTTATTATCGCTATAATATGTAACTGTACTATTGGTCAAAAATTTTGGTTAGATAAGTCGAAAAAAAAAGTTATTCACAAAGTCATTAAAAGGAGAAAATGAATCTCTAATAAATCATTAATAGGATATTAAAAGAAAAAGCTGCTGAAATCTGAAATTAAGATTTTCAATCTGAAAAAAAGGAGGCAGCATATTTTATACTGTCTAGGCTACAAAATAATTCAGTCCATCCTGATCAGCAATTGATACTGTAATTATCGGAAGTATATAAAATGTGAGTACATTGTTGGTTAAAATATATACTTTCTATCCCTAATAATTAAAAAACTATGTAGGAACCAGGTAGAAAATTTATCAATGTCTGCATATCAGTGTCTTTCAAACTTTTAAATACATTTTTGCATCAATTCATCGTATCTTACTTTACGCCAATATATATATATATATAATATATATAAATTGTAAGTTTTGAGAAATTTCACGTTTTCAAGAAGTACTTCCTCCCCCCACCCCCCAAAAAATTATTTCTTCATTTAAAGTGATATTTTTTTCATATAAATGTGAAGAGAAGTGTAAGAAGTGTAGAGCTTTTAGCATCGTCCATTGTGAAGCAAAAATCTGCAGCAATTGGTCATCATCTGTTGCGTATTATAAAATTGCTTCGACTACGAAGAATTTCATTTCGTTTGTTGCGCTGTTGAAGTGCATTTTCTGTGGATTGCTTTTCAATTTAAACTGTTCCTTTCTTTCTGAAACGTGAGAACTAACTTGTGAGAAACACCTGGCTGTTATTTCAATGCACCAAGAAAACATTTCAAATGTTAGGATTACTCATCGCTATGACCGAAGTGAGTCGACTGTTTCACGTCTCTTAAAGAGATTCGAAATCGAAGGAATCGTAGATAAAAGTGGCCGTATAAGGTTATTTTTTAAACGTGCAGACACGAAACATTGACACGATTATACAGCAAATTAGACTGACAAGCTCTGATTGCAAAAGAATGAAATAAGCCCACATTTATCATTGCCAGTACTAGAACAGTTCACATGAGGCTTTGAGAACTTAGTAACTATGCAAAAAAGTATCAAGAAAAACCTTGTACTGACAAAAGCAATGCTGAAAAAGCTAATGGAGGGGGCCAAGGAAGCACAGAAATTGGAATATTTCCGAATGGAGAAAAGCTGTATTCAGCGACGAAATTTGTCTGACAGGCCTTGCCTTCTTTGGGGAATAGCAAAGGAGATCACGAGGCCGGAAAGCCCTACTTTTACTTCAAAACAAACTGAAAGTATAATGGTGTCGGAGTGCATATCATATCAGTCGAATGCACGACATTATTTTGCATGAATAATGGCAAGTATGTTGGTGCGCTAAAGAATCAATTCCATCATAGTTCACGTGAGATGTTCCCAAGGCAGAAAAACCTATTTCAGCAAATCTAGTACTTTGCTATATGCATTGAAAAAGGTAATACAAAGTTAATTATTAATTTAAAATTTCATTTCAGTTGTGGCTTGCCTGTATCGAAAACCATTTTTTTAATGTTAAGGCAGCATTTGCAAATCATGGTATAAATATTCTCGTATATCCAGGAAACTCAACCTTATTGAGAATTTGTTGAGTATAATAAGTAAGAAGATAACTGAGAATTATCCCAGAACAAATCGAGAGCTTGAAGAAATAATAATTAAAGTTTGGCACCATGGAATACCGAAATAAATGTTGCAGAAGATTGTATATTCCTTGTCTAAGGGAGTGGTGGCTTGATTGAAGCCAAAGGCGGTCCAACCGAATATTAAACGATTTTCACTTCACTTGAACTCTTTTATTATTGTTTCTGATAAAAAATGTTTTTCTATACTTCACATTTTTCCGGGTAAACCAAATGGATTCCAATATTTATGACATGTACATTTTGTTTGTATTTTATTCTTTTTGAAATTAAATAAATTTTAATCAGTAAATTAATTATGTCTTGTCTTTAGACTGATTTAACATATTAACATAAATATATATTACTTTAAATTTAAAAAAATTAAATTTTTGAGAGGTTAATTTCCTTGAAAATTGTAAAATTACTCAGACTTGCAATATTTTTGATCAGTATAAATAATTCAGTATTCAGATATAAATAACGTTTTCCAGTAATTTGGTCTTAGGGCTTCTAAATCATATTTAATAATATTTTTTGTAAAAAAAGATAACTCTGAGAATATGAACGCTTAGAATTTTCTGTTAGTTACATAATTACTTTTTATATTTAATACTTCTGTATATTATTTCTCAGCCCGTCGCAGGAGTCCTGAAAAACATGGTAATATTATTTCTTAGCAACGAGTAATATATTAATATTTGAAAATTTGGCAAACCTTGAAAGATTGTTTTATTTGTTTATTGTGTAATAAAAGATTTCCGTTTGCATATAAAATTATCATTTTTACATTAAGTATGTGTTATCTTCGAGAGACGATGTTAATATCTAAGTTCTACATACGAGGTTATTCAAGTTCTACCTATCCTATGAGATAGCTATCCGAATTTTTCTACATGTACAGGAAAACGATGCAAATTCACTAAACTCATAAATAAAGAAGTATTTTTGTCTGTAAAGACTGCCTTTGAGTCACTTTTTGTTGGAACTACTTATTTTATTTTTCTCCGAAAAGAAAACTGTTATGCGTAACGACCATTAAAAAGTAAATCTCTGAATAAGAAATTCATTTCTTGTTTCTGAATATTGACTGAAACCTGATACAAATGCTTATTCGAGCGCAACGATTCTCTGTTGTTTCGATTGAGTTGAAACTATTCTTTAACAGGAGCAAACTGCTTGGAGAATAATAGGGAAATCCTTGAAAAGAATTTTATACAAGTTTGTAAAAACATTATAAAAACTACACCTTGAATGCAAGCGATATGTAAATGTTGTTTGATATGAAACAAAATATTTGCTTATATTTCATTCTTTTAAATTATTATTCTAAAGCTACCAGGATGATTTCTCTTGGTTGTTGTTAAAACATTTGGGGGGCTATATTCTTTTTCCATTTATCCAATGGGATTTGTGACTCGCGTAAACAATAAGTGATGATTGTTTAACAAGCTCAAATTTTTTTGCAAGGCATTTTCGAAGGCATTCTTGTAACAATAACAGTTGCCATTTCTTCCCATGGTAGCTACTTTTTTATATATATTGCAAATCCAGTATATTGATTATTTGAAAACAAGTTATGATTTATTATGACAAGCTATGATTTCTGGCATTGGTAAATAGTTGGAATCATATATTCTGATCGACACAAGATATATTTCTAAAAATATTTTATGTTAGCAAATTCCTCAATTGCAGAATATCAAATTAATAATGTTTTTTTTTCTTATCCCATGCTTCCAAATCCAATCGCATCTCGGCCCAAACAGTTTTTGTAGTATAAACTTTATTCTGGCTACAGTTTATGTTTAGTAAGTAAAGTAAATTAAATTAACTTTAAGTTGTAATTATCTGTATTTGCAAGACAAGAATTTTTTTTTGAAAAATTTTGTTTTATCTTCAACCCTTATACTCCATTTTTATATTACAGCTTTCTTAAATCTTTAAAATTGCTTTTAATTTAGTTTAATTTTTATTTAACGAACATTCTTCTTGATTTCATCTTTTGAAATCCCTATCACAGTTGACAAATTAAAGGCGTAATTTTCCTTTTCAGTCAAATGATCATGTCTCTCTTTATATTTCTATGTGATATTTAATAATTGCTGTTACGTGAGTGATGATTGACAAGTTTCGAAAATCATATTTCATAATTTTTAATCCAAATATCAAAGGCGAGGCTTTTAAATTACTGGCATTTAACCAATGATACTTCAAAAATATTTTCTGATGTTCCTGAAGAAAAGACGGAAGAGCGCCTTTTATATCTTCAAATAAGAAACAACATTAAACTTATATTTAATAAATTTTTACGTTTTGCTCCCCATACCGGAAATTGAACAATTTGAGCTTAGACGTCATAAGACGTCATAATCATGTAAGTTATTCATATATTATTACTTTTTCTTTGTTCATTAGTCACTTTGTTCCATTAATTAATCATTCATTAATCTTCAGTTTACTTCCATCTTTCTTGCTTAGAGTTAATAATTTTTTTTCCTTTGTTAAATAACAACCTAATCATATTTTCCATTTTCAAGCCTTAAGTTTTTAAAAAGCATTTAATGACTTCTAAGTCTTCCCGTGATAATGAATCATCGCCTCCTGATAAGATACTTCTCAATGCTAAAAAAATGAAATGTCTAACAAGATCCAAGACACATGTATTTCACTGAAGGAAGTAAATGAAATGTGCTGATTTGTTTCATCCCAAAACTAACCTCTCCTTTCAATTCGCAATAATTCCTAGGAATTTCTTTGATGTACGGCCCGATTTGATGTTGGGTCCAGAAATAAGAAATTCATATTTTTACTCCTCTTAAAAAGTTAACTTCTGGCTTCGCTTTCTAAAGCGCCCGGGGGATAATTGGCATATTAAATTGGAAGCAATATTATTTTTCTTTTCAGTAAATATTAACGTTTTTAATTTTATGGATTGGTTTTCTGCTTTTTATGTTATAGAAATAATTGTCCTATTCTTTCTATGGATTAATAATTCTATTCATTTAGCCTTTTAACTGTGTTTAACAATAGCTAATTTCTGATCCTGAGATGATGAATGCTCCCGAAATCTATGTTTATATTAAAGACAACAGGGCGTTTGCTGCTATACGAATATTTTGTGCGATTGCGTAGGAGAGACGATATTTTCGTTTACATTCTATTTCGGATCAGGAATAGAAGTCACTGTTTCGAATTCGTTTTTAGAGAAATAATTATATATATATATATATAGGATATATTCGTACATGTGTCACAAGATTCAACATGCGTTCTAGAAAGACATTGGAATTTTGCCCACTTTGTAAATCAACAATACGAAATAGTTTAAGCTTTCTTTTCTGCTCTTAAGTTAGTTTTTACGTTCTTAAGTTAGTTAAAGGGAAATACGTTCAATATGAATGTTACAAAAATCACAGCATTTCTTATGTTGGGAATTTGTAATACATTTTTACAATATGTACTTAAAAGTACTAATTTTTTTGTTGTCGAACTTAATGTTTTATTTTCAAACCGACTGGTATTTTCTTTTCAAATTCAATTTAGATGGACTTGCTTACCTCTAAATGACATTGCGTCATTTAGGGGTAACAACCATCATTCATAAAAAAACATTCAATATTCTATGAAGAACTCAAATGAGGACCTTTAATTTTGTGTATAATTTAACAATTATTATGCTGGAAATAAATTTTCAGCGTTATTCAAAACTGTAATGGCTTTACAAACGTTTTTTTTTCTTCTTCTTTTTCCTCTTTGTTCTTTTCCGAAACCGATACTATGGATTAAGGTCCAATTTCTTATTGACGTTGGTTTTTTCGTGATCACTCCAAGCAATGATATATAAATTCTTCCTCATTGTAAAAGAGGGTGTGCTTTTTCTAATTAAACTTACCCATAACTTAATTTCATTTGGGCGTGAGTAAGTACAACAAACAAAATGGATGCAAGCTGTTTAAATATTATTTGAAATATGAAGCATCTAAACCTAGTATCTTTTCTCCTTTCGAATTCTTAATATTTAACAAATTTACTAACGTAGTTAATTCGTAACAATTGATTTTTTTTCAGTAATATTTATTTGTTGTTGTTGTTGTTTTTAATGGTACTTCTCATTGACAAGACTGCTGACTAATTTTGTCAGTCAAAAGTTTTTACGTCACTTGTTTTTCAGTAGATCCACTTAGTCTCAAGAGAGCGACTCACGCGTCACAACCTTTTTACGGGGCGCACTTCATTCATGCATTATATTTATTGATTGATTTATTAATAATTGAATTTGGTTTTGATGATCCCGGAAATTATTGATCATGAAGTAATTGACATTATTATAAGTTCGCTTTTGCAGATAATAATTAATTTATATTATTTAATTTACAGATATAGCGAATGATACAATTTTTAATTTTGTGAGGGGTTACTGAATACTTCATAATACAAATAAAGTAAAGATTTATTATATACTTCAAGATTCGCAGTATTTGAACACGCAGTGCGCAGATATACTTGGTAATATACAAAACTCTTTGCAATATTTTTGGAATTACGTTGTACAACTATTCGGTTGAAAATAAATTTATGACAACATATGTTTTAGGTTGGAACATAATTTTCAGACGTTTATCGTCATGGCGGAAGATGATAGAGTTCTTTTTGTGCGGTCTTTTATTCTTGATTGCCGCGTGTAGTCAGTAGAGTTGAGCCAGATAGACTATGCTGTTGATGTTGAATTGCAGTTTGTCATTTTTGTCTAGAATCCACTACTGCTGACGCTCATCGTCATCAAATAGCAAATCCTTTTAAGGATGATTACCCGATGAATAAATCCGCTTCAATTCCACCAAATACATCATATTGCCTTCTTACAGTGTATGCCCGTTATTTCTTTTGATGAAGCTCCTGGAGAAAGATAATTTTATTAAGGTTTCTGAAAAGATGACATAATTCATCTCCTTTGACAAGATCTTTCAGAAACGGACACCGCTCGCTTCATTAAAGTACAAATCGGTGACAAATCAGACCCGTTCACCTGTATTGTTGTCACTGAGCTCGTGGGGGATACATAAATACTTTTCTAAGCCATTTGAGATGACAAAGAATGGTTGAATGGTCAAGTTGTCAAGCTTTCGTCCCCTTCCACGACTGCCAAAAGTGTCTACAATGTAATCCGATGGTCTTAGACTTAATCTCCAAGCTAGTGTCGACAGATTTGAGAGGTGGCAACCGTTCCCTGCGTCGACTTAGGCTAGTTGAAAAGTTTGTTGAGACTGCTCTGCTTTCGCTAACTGAAAAGTTTGTTGAGACTACTCAGCTTACGCTAACTGAAACTGGTTGCTGTGCTTTCCATCCTATCTCAAATTGACACGCCCTTTATAACCTAAAAGTAGAAGAATGTTTTCATTCACAAATTTTTTAAGCATTATAAATTATAATGTTAAGCAAATATGTATGATTATTGACCCGAAATTTTATAACCTAAAAGTAGAGGAATATTTGCGTTCATAAATTTTTAAAACATTATAAATTATAATGTGATGCAAATATGTATAATTATTGACACGAACTTTTATGACAGAAAAGTAGAACAATGTTTTAATTCATAAATTATCAAAACAATATAAATTATAATGTGAAGCAAATAAGTATGATTATTGACTCGCATTTATATAACCTAAAAGTAAAAGAATGTTTTAATTCAAATTTTTTAAAAATATTGTAAATTTTAAAATATATAGCACGTCAACGTCTGATAATTATGAATCAACCCATTTTAATGGATGCTGAATATATACGATGTATTGTGAATGTATTAAGGATTCAGAAAAGAAGCGCTCTGAATTATTTTAGTGAAAACGTATTAAAAAATTGGGAAACAGACCAATAAAAAATAACAGTTAATTAGATCTAATTAATTCTTTTTTTGATCATATATATCATAAGTCGTACCTGTAACTCACGTTGAAATATGCCATGAAATTTATGAAAGGCTTTTTATGATGCAATCTTAAACTTCATTAAGCATTGCGCGTCTAAACATTTATTACATATAACCATAATTTTAAGAGTACTTAAAATCAGAGGTTTCTTTTAAATTAAAATGTTTCAGAATAACGCATTTTCTTTTCTTTTCCGCCTTTTCAAATCGTGTAAAAATTTGAACATTCTGTGTATTGTAATAAATACTATGAACTTTCTTAACTATGGTCTAAAAATATAATATTCCTTAATATTCCATCATAGTCTTACATCTATTATATGAAGTGATACAATAAGCTCTCGAAAATAAATCTATTTTTGAAGTGATTAAAAAAGATAAGGTTATGGTGTTAACGATAAACTGATTCTTTATTAGTATATAACATTTGTATCATTATATGTGTAGAGAATATACTTTTATAGACATATTTTTGTAATTGAACATTTCAGTCCATTGAGAGACAGAACAGAATGAAGTCTGCATAATTAATTTCTATAGAACATGGATTATGAATTATGTGATTAGGTGATATGTGGAAAGTTAAATTATTTTAAAGAATTAATCTTATGAAATTAATCGTATATTTTGTTCAAATAATTGATAATTTAAATAGTTATGACTTTCCAATCCATATTTATTTGACTTGTCGTAACTTTACGGCAAATCATTTATCCTTTAATATTTTAAAATTAAGTAAGCAATTAACGTGTTTAAAACATTCTATGTTATTAAAAAACCTCGTTGTTAAAGAAAAATGTTGTATTGGACAAAGATTCTTCTTCTTGTTGAATTAAAATACAAAATTTCTATGAGGTAAAATATTATTCTATAGTTCTCTCTCCCCCCCCCCCCCCAAAAAACCTGCAAAAAAAAGGAAAAATTTTTAACATTTTACTTATAATGAAGAAGGGATTTTGTATTCTTTTTGAATTGTTCATTTGTACATCTTATTATATACTAGCCGCCTTTGGCGACCAGCTGGTGCGCCATTAGTAATGCATTCTAAAATTTTGAATTAAGTCACATATTCATTAGCCTTGAAGTAATTCCGGGCATTGATTGGCCTGAAATTAACATTTTCTTTAAGAGGATGGACGGAAAGTTCTAAAAGAATGTTTTCCCAATAATATTCTTTAATTTAATAAATCAGTCAGTTTTAATGATTGATTTAGAAGACTGATTGATGTAGCAACTTTTATTTAAAATATTAATAAAAATATTTTGTAAAATATGGCTCACAGAACAAAGTATGAAGAAATCTAAAAGTCATTATTCATAAATGCATTGTTTGACTCAAACTACATAAAATGTAATTATTTAGATCAAATTAATAGTATTAAACAATATATTAATAATATGTTACAAATTGGCCATTGGAAAGGAATTTGAATGCATATCCTGTATAAATAAAGATAATTTATTCAATTAATGATTTAAATATTGCAAACGATCATAGAATCATTTGCCTTGCATTTTTTAAAGAAAATATCACATTTTATATTTATTTTATTTTATCCAGTCACGTGCTAAAAGTTGCATTTCTTCAGATTTAACTTGTAATGATAGTTTTTATTATTATTTTTTTTTTCAATTTGAACTTCCGTCAAAATGATGGCAACACGGTGATAAAACCTAATTTTTTCCCTTTGACGTGCTCTTGCAGATTTTATAGAAACCTTAGCTTTGCATTTATTTTTCTAGAAACTATCATATTTTATTATAATAAAAAAATATTGAATTAATGATATAGATATTGCAAACGATAATAGAAATATGCCATTAAGTCGGGATTCCAATGCATATCCTGTCTAAATTCAATCAGGTTTACCATAAATAAAGAAGATTTGTTGAATAAAAGATTTAGATATTTCAAACGATTATAGAAACCTTTGTGTTGCATTTATTTATTTAGAAAATATCACTTTTTATGTTTCTTTTATTTTATCCAATCACGTGCCAAAAGTATCATTTCATTCGAACTTCCGGTATTTTTTTATTTTATCCAGTCACGTGAAAAAAACATGGTTAAAATATTTCTTTAAAAACTCTTTAAAAATAGGAGCTTACGTTCTAAATAAAAAAAACTGATACATTTAGACAGATATTTTTTTAATCTTTAAATTGATATAAAAGTCATGTTTGTGCAATAATATTTTCGGAAGTTATAGTGAAAAAACGTCAAAATTTCGTTTAAATTTTAATTAATTCAAATTCTAATTAAAAATTCAAAAAAGGGCTCCGAGTTGCACATTCCCGACCAAGGTATACATGTACCAAATTTGGTAGCTGTAGGTCCAATGGTGTGGCCTGTAGAGCGCCAACACACACACACACACACACACACACACACACACACACACACACACACACACACACACACACACACACACACACACATTGAGCTTTATTATAAGTATAGATTACATCTTATCTTCTTGCATTTTCCGATAGTCCGTTGGAATTTTCCTTTTGAAATGCGAGATTCAAATGCTTTAAGTGCTTCTAATGCAAGAAAGAAGAAAGCAATTTTGAACCCTCTTAGAGTCAGTTGAAGATGGATTTTAAGGATGCGGCATCCCATGTCAGGTAGTGACATAGAAAAGTTTCCGAGAAATTCAAGTTACTGAAGAAAGCACTGTGGAATTTTATGGGCTCTTTCAACTTTATGGGCATCGTGGGAATCATTGAATAAACGTTTGTGTCTGTTTCGGCAATTTCCTTTCTTTTCATTGTATCAACAATATATTTTTATTAAAACTTTCGAATTCTTTCTGAGATGGTTACCTGAACGGATGTGTGCTGTCGAAAGTTACTGATAGTTGTGATCCATATAAAATATACCTCACGTATGATACAAATTTAAATTGTTGATTTAAAACTAAAATTGGTGGCAGTTTTATAATTAGTTTATAATTTTCATGAACTGAAACTGTCTGCATTAAATAAGTATATTCGGTGATGATTAAATATATGAATTTTAAGAAATTTATCTAAGCAAATATAATCTTTAGTTATACTTCTTTCAAAAATAAAATGGTAAGTTACTAATCAAAAATATTTTCTGCAAGGCAAACGAACAAAAAATGTTCAAACACCACTTGTTGCTAGATTGTTTACAGAGCTCCCCTTCCCCGTCACAACACACCCAGAAGTCTATCGGAGAAATATATTCAGAGTTGATGAACGGTTATTTAATTTGTACCATTACAAGGATACTTTTCACAAGATAACCAAAATGTGACATATGATTCATGTATATAGAAAGGAATTTCTATGAAAAAAAGAAAAGTAAATGCACTTTCTAATTTTGTACACGTAATCAATCGATGAATTAATTTTTAATCTATAAATTTCTCCAATTTTTATATTCAGTTTGAGAATGATTGATAATTCGAAGATTTAAAGTTTGAATATAAATTATGTTAATCTGTTGATCTGTACAGTTATGGGAAAATAAACAAATATGGGAATATGGTAGTTTAATGTTGATCTGTACAGTTATGGGAATATGGTAGTTTAATAGAGTTTCAATTACTCTTTCATGCTCATTGCTGCATTGTTTGACTCTCGTGAAGATACTTCCAAGCAAATTGCGTCTTTCATGATAATTAAATTCATCTCGTTTTTTAGTAAAAAGATGAAATTGTTAGCCGGAAATACTTAGTAAATTATAGTTGGATGGTTTTAAATATTCAATTATTTTCACATATTCTGCAACTTGCAAAACATCTTCTAATTCGTTTTTAGATATTTTTTTTCCTCTTTTTCATTAACAGTGAAAACAGAAATAGATATTTAGAGTTCCGATAAATATTTTTACTTTTATATCTTAATTGCATGAGAACAATTTAATTATCTTGAATTTAGTATTTTATATTAATTATTTTGCAATTAGCAATTGATTCTCAGTATCTGTATTTCTGTTTGTGTGGTCTCTTCACTCGTTCTTACTCGCACATTTTCGTGGATGGATGAATTTTTAAATGTTTTTTTTTATATCATGAAACGTACTAAATTTCAAATAAAAATTTCAGCGTTTAACGCAATATCGGAGAATTCGACATGTATTAAATAAATAAAACTTAATTGATTAAGAGATTTTAGCTATGAATTCATATTTAGAAATAGAGTAAGCATAAAATACAAATTAGTTTAATGATATAAATGAAACAACAACATTTCCCAAATATAGTAATAAATACGAATATTTCAAATGTATTACAATTTCGAGAAAACTATGCGAAAATTTTTTTTAAAAAAATCTTTCTGCAAGAACCCTGAATAAAATCAACTTTCTAAGTGACATTAAAATTTTTGTGCGAGATTGATTTTACTTGAACGCTGGAACAGTTTATTCTATCCAAACAATCTATTCTATAACAATATTCTCTCCAAACAATATATAAATGAGTCCCTAGAACAGAGAAGTGTTCTCCAACTATGAAATGTACTCGATTCCAATTAGTTTGCTCAATATGTTAATACTGTACGTAGTTACAACTGGTTTAATGTATCTCATTTAATAGTACGATGTATTTCGAATTCAGGAGATGCGTAATGTATCTTGAGGTATTATGGTAGATAATCTGTAGAAAAGCATGAATTGCTCTGGAATTCCTAAATTAGAGATGTAGAAAAACACGTTATATTTTGATATTTCTGCGTAACAGTCACAAAATATTTTACATTAATAGAAAAATTACAGAAAGGAAAAAAGTAAGTAAATAAAGTAATTAAAGTAAGTAAAGTAATTTTAAAGTACATAAGAGCAGATTACATAAAAGATGTAATTTATTCTTTTACAAGTCAAATCAAAATGAGCTCCATATCAAATAATGTTTAAAAAGCATCTATAATCTGTAAATAAAAAGAAAAGCAGAAAAAGTAAATTTTTGCCAAAAGAAACTAGCAGAAATTACAGAACTCGGAAAGTCGATGTTACTGAATATGAAAATATATGGAATTGCATTGCGGCATATGAGGTTTGTATGAGGATAGGATAATGAGAAGTCTGACAAGATTAAAAGGATATTGTGGAAATACTATTATGATTCAGATTATAATTATTTTGATATAAAAATGAAACTTTAGCCTATTTTTTTCTCGTTGAAGCAGATTGTAGGATTTGCAATATGCACGGACACGATTTTTTTATAAAAGACTCGACAGTAAATTAAATCAATCTTTAAGTTTTTCATGAGTATTAATTATAAAAATATTATTGGTCATATGTTGGAAAGATTTTACTAAATTAGAACAATCTGATATTTTAATTCTGCTTAACTAATCAAAACTACTGTAAAGAGGGGTCGCTTTATGAAAATAGGAATACAAATTTAGTTACATAAATTCTATCAATGGAAACATTCAAAATTTCATTCCAAACTACCATCAGAAAATTAAGTCTTATCCCCATTTACTAATTGGAATTTTTCAAACAGAAGAAAAATGAATAATGATAGGTACAAATTAGTTAGATTGGTCAAGTGTGGACAAATACTATATTCGGGGATCAAAACGGATTCTAACTATCGTCTAGTCGAAAGCCATCAAAACATGGATTTTTTCTTCAACAGAAATCAAAGAAAATTAAGTTGATGAAAAATTTTTAACGTGTTGAGAATGCATCGAAAAAGGTTTTTTTCAAATAAGTGTTGTGTATGATTTACAATTAAGTGTATATTAAAAAATAAGCATTCTTCATTGTGAAAGAACCTCAAAATATTTTTTTCTTATAAATTCTTTTTTCATGGCAAAACGGAACTGTGTTAATTTAAGCTAATAATTATAAATTAGTGCTCCCAGGACAAAAAAGTTCAGTAAAAATTTTTTTAAATTGCACGATAGCTCTTATATATATATAATAGAGAATTGTTAACCTCAAACTTTTTTTTTTGAAAATCGTCCATTACGATTCGATTTCAGATCGTAGAATTGAGAACCATTTTTGAAAAGGCATATTTTTTCGTCCCCGATTATTCTGATTGATAGAGAAATAGCCATTTTTAGACCTGTTTCATTCGAAAAAGTGCAAGTGAACATTTATAAGAAATATTAAAGGTTTTTTAGATGGGAAATTTTAATATATATAAAACTCTCATTATAAAACATTCTTTGAAATATATTGTTACGAACGTGTAGTTTTGCTTTCCCGCTCTGATACTGTCATCGTAAGGAAGAGAGATTGACAGTAATGTGTATTGAATAGTGAATGGGTGTGACGTCAGAGGTACCAAGGCTTGGCGACAAACTTGGCGACCAGTTGGCGACTTGGCGACGAATTTGGCGACAAAATGGAAAGTACCTGAAACATCGAGAATTTTCCCGATCCGTCCACTAAGAGCCGAGATCCAGCTAGAACGCTCCTGATTGGTCGAGAAAATGTTAGCCCCGCCTACCACCGGTATATATAAGGAAGAGGGCTTGAAGAGAGTGAATCAATCGAGGAAGTCAGTGAGGAGTCAGTGAAGAGTGAGAAGGAATTCAGAATTTTCTCATCATGCAGAATAATCAACGTTTCACGACTTCTCATATTAAAGCTGTTGCGATGCCTAGACAGCAACATGAACGCCCTCCTAGATCTACGCAAGATAACACTAATAGACATAGTCATACTAATTCATCATCATCTCAAAGATCAATTCTCTCAGAAGAAATTTCAGGCCTTGCTTATATTGGTAATGAATTCCGGCGAGTTTTTACTCCTGAAAATATTGCCGCCTTTAAAAAACTACAGAAAGAATTGTCTTCTCAAGAATCTACTCCTAAAAGTACAACTCAAAATTCTCCAAGAAAATTATCTCAAAACCTGGATGAAGACCACGGCGCTATGGATAATGATGAATTTAAAACTGTCTCTCCAAAAAAAGCTGCAAAAAGAAATATTCCCACTCCTGAACCCTCAGAAATCGCCCAAAGCACTAAATATTCCATTCTTGGTGGCACTTCGAATGAAGATGGCTCTCCTCCAGTCTATACCAAGAGGCCTTTTGTTCCTCCAATTAACTTAAAAATGTCTCCCGAATACAATCTCATTCTCCAAGAAATTTCTCGCGATTTCCCAGGAACCGTTAATACTTTCAGAAACAACTTCATCCAAATTGCTCCCGCAACAGAAGAAAATAGAATAAAGATTATTGCACTTCTCGACGCCAAAAAGCAAGAATACATTCTCTCAGAATCTCCTGAAGATCGGCCAATAAAAATTGTCATCAGAGGTCTTCCAGTTAATACCAATTTATCAACCATCCAAGAAGAACTAAGAGCCAATGACTTTCTCCCGCTCAGAGTTTCTCAACTGAAAAACTTCCGAAATAACACCCCATACCCTATCTTCATGGTTGAGTTAAAGAAAAATGAAAAAGTTAAAGAAATATATAATCTAAGATCAATCGCCTTTTTAAAAATCAGAGTTGAACCGTTCAGGAAGAAAAACAAAGCTACCATGTGTTTTAATTGTGCTGGTTTTTACCATAGTGCAAGAAATTGTAAATGTTCTCCTAGATGTATAAAATGCAACGGCAAGCATGCAACGATACAATGCAACATCAAGCAAAAAATTGATGAACCTGTCTGTATCAACTGTCACCAAACTGGGCACATCGCCTCTTGGCGTGGCTGCAAGTCTTTTCCAATCATCAAAACCAACCCCGAAAATAGAAAATCTTACGCTGAAGCCGCCAGAAATAAATTTCAAAATCATCATAAAATACGACTTGAACCTCCCAAAGAAACAAAATCCACCGCTGCTGAATTGATTTCAACTCAAGATCTCTTAGACTCCCTCAGAGAAATTAATGCTATGCTTGCAGAATTTCCTGGAATTCTCATGGCGGCAAAGAAAATAAAACTAGCCAAGACTAAAGAAGAAAAGAAGTTAATTCTCATTAACGCGCTCCTTGAATAGTTGAACTTCATTCATTCTGAGCTTTCACGCCTCCTGCAGTTACATCGTCTCCTGATTGGTCCAGACAACTTACTTCCAGTATCTAGACAACGCCGTCTTCTTTGTTTCCTCACTTTACCGAGACTTTTCGTTACTTGTTGCACTTTCTTTCATCACTTTGCTGATGTCACGAACTATTAAGTGTATTTTTCATTCATTCCAAAGTGTATCAACTACTAGATTTACAGATGGTGGGGCCTGCGGCCCCAATGAGCTGTAACCCACTCGTACAAATTCAGTGAAGTCAGTGAATCAATCGAGACGGATAAAGTCGAAGCGAAGCAACGGAGAAAAGGGAAAGGAGGAAGAATCCAGTGGAGTCAAGCCGAAGTGCGGCAGTGGAGATAAGCCGAAGCTAAACGGCCTAGTGTTCAACGAGAACAAGAAGCGCTGTGGAATTAATCGGGAAGACCTAAGAGAGAGAGGTCTTGAACTGTGGAGTCCTGAACGGAGGACTGCTAATCTCTGTGTGGCATATACTGACGAAGCCTGTGTCGTAGCCCGTTGTGCCGTCGTCGGGAACGGAGCTGTCCCGAACTAAGAAGTAGTCCCGTTGTGCGAAGTAGTAAGTCGACAGCAGAGGCAAGAAGAGACAAAGGAATAGATCAGCCTGTTCTGGAGAGACCCAGGAGGTGTAAAGCGAATCCCTTAAAGATTCCCTCTCCGGCTAAATCCTGTCTAGCCGCTCTGTGGACATTGTCACTACAGAATTTCTGCCTGTGGACTACTATCTGCAGTGTGTTGTCCTGTGTGTACGTCTCGGCTGTAAATAGCTATCACCTGTACATATCTGTGTTGTGAATATTTGTCGTCTGTGTGCTGTCCTGTCCCCGTCCTGTAAATAAACGCCTGTGTTGTGTCCGTCAACTAACGGACTGATCATTCTGTGTGTCATCATC
Organism: Argiope trifasciata; assembly: GCA_026543055.1. NCBI lineage: Eukaryota > Metazoa > Arthropoda > Arachnida > Araneae > Araneidae > Argiope > Argiope trifasciata. The sequence goes on from JAPMOQ010035930.1 coordinate 3,084,480, forward strand.
TCTAACACCATACACAACCACTATATACAAGGTAAAAAACGAACTCGACGGATTTTTAGGATATAGGAAATCCGTAACAATTTGGTGTCAGAAGTGAGATCATTTCTAAGAGCATCCACAGCATCCAGTAAAGAATACTGTAAAACATTCTTTCCAGTGAAGGAACCAATCATGCTGCGAAGCAGCATCACAGATACGTAACATTCGTAACAATATTTTTGAGTAAACATAGGTTTTACTGTAATAATGTAAATATCATGGGAAAAGATTTCTACAATTCCAATGAAAAGAAACTTTTATATGCGTCCAGAAACTGAAATGAGGGAATAGCTGTTTTAGAAGAATGAAGGAAAGCACTATCATTTTTTATATCTAAATAAATTTTAAGTGAATTACTTTTACATAATTTTTCTAGATGCATGTTTTGTTTAAAATGAAATAAATGCATTCGAGCACATATTGAATTGAAGCGATTTCATCTCAACATATATTCAAATTTAGCTTATATCCATTACGAATCAGCAAATCAGTAGCTTAAACAGTAAATAAATCAAAATTCATTTCCTTTATAAAAATATCATATATTAATTTCTTTTAATTAAAAAATCGATACATTTTAATTCAAAGGTAAGGTCAGAAAATCATTTTTTAACAATGAAAAAAATATAAACGGTTTTATATTTTGAAAGAAAGAAATATAAAAGCAAAAACAAACTCTAATCATTACTAAAAAAAATCGCATTTATAATGATAAAAAAGTGCAAATTTTTTTAGAAAGTAAAAACACATTATTTAATTATTTTCTTACCGGAGAGCATTAAAAGATTAAAACAAGAGGAACAAGGTGTTTACCTTTGGGAATAGTTTTTACGAATTGGATTCCTACCCGAAATTCGACGACTTACGCAAAAGATATAAGAATTTTCGTAATGGAAGTCGTTTATTAAAGCTTGATTTGAATTGTTTTGTCGCTAATCTGGAAATGCAGTGAATGATTACCCACAAAAACTATTTCTTTAGGATGCTTTTTTTTTTTGCAATTAGGTTCAACTGCAGCAAAAAATAATGATTTTTCCACCTTTAATATTTCAGGGATTAGATTTGAATTTTTTTTATAGTTAATGGCACAATAACACATTTTAAACAAAGTTATGTTAAGGTACTAACTGCTTATTTTTCTTTAAAAAAATGGTTCTGTTTTTTTTTGAAAGATGAAGAAAATAATAAAAAAGGAGTTGCACATTTTAGTTCTCAGTGAACATTTTATGTCGCTGTCACCTTAAATATGATCGCATCGTTGATTAAATCGCAGGCCCCTACCGGCATAGTAATTACGCATGATCTCATTACCTTCACTCCAAAGGTGCAATCTAGTATGGAAGTCTATGAAGACTCATAGATTCTAACTTCCAAGTTATATGAGTGATGGATATTCAATTAAATGGTTTCAGACAGTGTGAAGGGAACGCTTTCGTGGTAACATGAATTCCTAGGATTAAGTATGATCCTCTCTCTCCAGTTTTGCCTGTATGATCTTTGAAAAGAGCATTTACCTACTTTATTTTTAAATAGTAATAAGATGATTAGAAATTTTTAAAATTTTTTCATTTTTCATCGTCAGCTTACCAAAAAAACCCCGATGCGAATTTGGAGATGTATCTAAGTTATGATCAGAGGAGAGTTAAATAAACTGAAAGTAAAACACGCTAAAATTTATAAGCAAATAATTTAATGTTAAAAATATTTGTAGCCCCCTCTTGTCAACTAATTCAAAGAAATGTAAATTAATAACAAGTTAATGCATTTTTTCCATTTTAAGATTCCTAAGTTAAATTAGTTTAAAACAACGATATGAAATATTTCATAATTTGGTCATTTTTAATTGCTGAAAAGTGGAATTTTTTCTCATTAAAATATTAAGGTGTCAAGGATATCCTGTCAAATATATCCTACTTGCGGACCATATGAAATTTGATATTGCTTAATCTGTTAAGCAAGACTTTTCCAATTTAAAGATTGGAATTCAATTTAATGGGAATTCTTCTTTACAGCATTTTACCAATATTTTACCTGCATTAACTACTGGTATATCTTAAATTATTTCGAAATTAACTTTTGGGCCACTATTCTAGTGCAACATCTAGTTTTATGTTTATTTCACAATACACACCAATCAATATCCGGTATCCGGGATATTAATTAATTTATGAGGTTTTATATATCGTTTTCGTATCAAATTTTTATTTAATATCGCATTTATCTATGTAATGCTCAATATTTTTTTGCCTTGGGATTAACACCTTAAAACAGATAAAAACTGTCCGAATTCCTTCCGAATAATAACAAAAGAGATCGAACAGAAGATATAACAGTTCTGACAACCCCTGTGAAATATCTTTTTATAAGAAATTCTTTCCGCCATCAAATGAAATACTAAAATGATCGTATTTCCTTGTTTCTTTTATGTCTCTATTTAGCAAAAGTAGATTCTTCATTTAAAGTCGGATGTAACTTGCTTAAACTTAAATTTCAGTATAATGATCGATTTAAATAAGCTATTTCATAAATCAGACATATATCGAATTCTGGGGCGAGTGTAGCTATCTTGTGGTTATCATAGGATCCACCTTATTTGCACACAGTTTAGCGAAGTGTATAAGAATAAAATGCAAAGAATCAACAACAAAAACAATCAGTAATTCAGAATCAATTAGTAAACAAGAACACTGAGATCCTGAAGAAACTAATTGATGATACCTGAACATCTATATTTAATAATTATTTTTCCTCTTTCTTAAACTTATTCAAATTCCACATTTTATGTAATAATGAAAAAATATCGAATCACGTTAGTTGAAGAGATAAATACTGTTATAAAAAAAGTTAAAATATATTAAATTTGAAGTAACAAGTTCAAGAAAATTACTCTTGGCGGGAAAATTTTATAGAAGTCACTAATTCTAAGTCGCAAAATTTAAATATTTCCGAACATATTAGTAACATTTGTGTTCTAATAATAATCTTTAGATTTATGAATAAATATGTCCAGGTTACATTTACATTTTTAATAGGGGCCATGTTATCGGATCAACATTTATTGCAGTTATTGTTTTTAAAGTTTTATATGTTTATTCAGCTTTATAGTCTCTAAAATGTTATTTTGCAGTCAGTTTATTATCTGTACAAACTAGAGAGAGACGAGAGTAGAATAGACTACAGAAATTGATGTGTCAAAATTAAGTAAATAGTTATATCATTAAATCAACTTTGAAAGAAATAATACCGATAATACCGATTTTTATAATATATTTTTATTATATATTTTTTGAGTTTTATCGAAAAATCAATGGACCATAATTTATACTTTTAGAAGATGAATGCTATTTTAAAGCCAGATTTATTCAGTTATGGAAAAAAACTTTAGCCTTGTGTTCTTAAAAAGGAATTAAAAGTTTTAATCTCTTCTTAAATCCTCTTCCTTGTCATCCTTATAAACATCACTGTAATAGAATGATGGACCAATAAAGAAAAGTTTGGGGGAAAAATCAAAATTTAAATTATGGAATTATTAGTATTTTATCCTGATTCTAACTTTTCATATTTTTGGAAATTATTAATTGAAGAGTTTTAATATTGTTAAAATGTTATATAACCTGCACCTCTTTAAGAGAATAAGTGAATAGAAGTAATATATGAGTAAACAGAGGTACTAATATTTATTATTCAGAATACATTATCAGAATAATATATATCAGAATACATTTACATTATTTATTTACATTCTTTCTTAATGTATTTGTATTTATTCACCTTAGAAATAATTTAACACGCATAAAAAATATTTCAAAATTTTTAAAGATTAACATACATTTAGACATGTTCCAAATTAAAAAAAACAAAGTAAAAGTTAGAATTTTTTTTAACTAAGAAATACTTCAAAAGTAAAACCTTTCTTAAAGTAAAAGTATTGGAAAGTAAGGAAGACCGGGGGTAAAAAGTAAATCTTTCATACAACATTTTACTGGTATTATTCTGAAATTGTGATACTGCGAAAAGTCAACAATTTAAAATACCAGTAACTAAAATTTAAAGTACCCTATTTTCAATTTAAATTAACTACCCTATTTTCAATTATCCTATTTTGATTTAATGATAGAATTTCTTTACTTATTTTTATGAATATAAGAATCTGGATATCTTAAAAAACAACAAAACTTCTAGTTTAACTTAGTTCATCACTATTTTTTTAAATATCAAACATTCTGTTTGTTTGAAGGAAAGATGGGGACCATCTTTGAAAACGATATTCAGTGAATGCAGGCTCTTTCAGTTTATTTTTACTATTTAATAAAGTAGCAAAAATACTGGAATATATATTTTCCTTTCTCTTGTAATTAAATTTACAATGAAACTTCAGAACCCTCAATTTCATCATTAGATTTTAGTAAACAATATTCTTTATTATCAAAGGAAATGCAATGCAGTTACGATGAGAGAAATAACATTCTGTGTTTCTTTCCAACAAGTATTTTCCTGCGAAATTTTATGTTTCATTATAGATCTGCAGATAGAAACAAAAGCCGTTGTTGGTTACAGAAATAAAGATAAAAACTTTCATTTTTTATCAATTGACAAAAAAGGATTTTTTTTTCATAAATGCGATTTTTGAACGTAGAAAGTATGTTTTTATCAAGAAACAAAAAGAAAGAATTTTTCTTTAAATCCAATTTCCAATATGTGACTTTCCTCGAAAGCTAAATATTACTTTATTTTCGACTTCATAAACAAAACTAATAAGAACGGAAAAACGGGAAACTTCAAAATGCATTAATATAGGATAAACATTTCGCTATTTCTATCTGGAAATTTAACGCTATTGAATAATATCACCGATTATAAATGAATATTTTATATCATTCAGTAATTATCATGATTTTTCTTCCTTTTCCGTCAATAGGATTACTATTGTTTAGTTTTCGAAAATAAAGTTTTAATATAAAAAATAATCGCGAAATAAATGAATGTAGTCATGAATTTAATAATATACTGGTGGTTTCTTCATATAATATATGCGAATGTATTGTTGCTTCATATGAAAATAATTTGCTTGGACATTTAAAAAATAAGATGTATTGTATATTTCTTAAATTGTATCTAGGGTGGGATGAAATAAAAGAAAGCGCAACTGACAATGTCTTAAGAAAACTACTAAAACTGCTACTTCATTAAGTTTCGATTGATTGTGCTCTGAGTCCTGTCTGAAAATCAAACTTTTTGAGTCATGAATGAGTCAGTTTTTTGAACGCATCTGCTTACAAAGCATTTGTAATGATATGTTGTATCTTTCTCCTTGAACTTGCAGCTGCATTTTAGGTGATAACATTTCTGCCTTTATTCTTGAACATCTATTGAAGTGTTGTAATCTATTTTTCATAATTTTTGACACTGCCGAAATTGGGGGGAAAAATACGAAATTAGTGAAAAAAATGTATGAAGGTTTTTACTTATATTATTGTAGTTATTGGTAAAAATCTACCTTTTAATTATTTCTGTCAGAAATACGATTTGTTTCTAATGTGCCTAGTTATTTGTTTCCTTAACGTTTATTTTAATGCAAATTTTTCATTATTTTTAATTAAGTAGTAAGTAACTAAGTAAGGCACAAGTAAATCATTGAATACACAATGATATAATGAATTGTGTATTAAATTAGATACTTGTGCCAGAAATAACTGTTAAAACTTTCTGTGCGATTCTTTTGAATGTGATTTTTTCTACGGTATATAAATGCGAACAGTTCAGTACTATAATGTGTCTCTATCAGTATATATATATATATAATGTTAATTCTTCACTCAACACATCGACGGACCATATTAATACTCCTCATAACACATTTATTGGATTAAGGATCTCTAAAATAATACTCCTCAAATAAAATCACACCAATTAAAAAAAACCCAGCTTTTATTAAAACACAATTATAAATTGATAGAACAGCACAGTAATATAAAAACATACAGCTCACGTCACGTGATTGCATTGAGTCACGCGATTGAGCGAGATGGAGAAATGCGCGTGAATTATATATATATATATATATATATATATATATATATATATATATATATATATATATAATATGCATTAAGTAGTATCATCAATTAATTAAGAATCTTATTAAAAGCGACATGCATTTCTTTTGATCATCAAGGATTCGTTTGATAGTGAGAAGTTTATTGTTCAATTTAAAAGAATTGATTTTTACTATTTAGACATAGATATGAGATTTTTATTTTATTTTTATATTTAATACTCCTTAGAAATGAATAATCGTATCAATTTAAGTTAAAAGAAAAACAATAATATTAAATACTAAATTTGAAATATTAAATACATTAGCACATGGTGACGGATTAGCAGTTGTTGGAAACGAATTTAAATGAATTGCTCGGTATAACAGCTATTCAGAAACGTGCTACTAAAAGAGAAACTATTAATTGAGTCACAAACGAAAGCAGTTAAAGTATCCAGTTCACGAAATATTGTATATTTTACAATGACGAAAGAAGTTTTTAACATGTGCATTGCAAGAAGTTACAGGGGTTATTATGAAGAGTAATAAATAATTAATTTATGTAATTTTTTAAATTTATTTTAAAATTTAAAATAAGTTATGTTTTTAATGTTTCCTTCTTTTATTTATTTGTTGCTTAGAAAGTATTTTGTAAATCCTTGACAAATTTCTTAAGAGAGGACTTTTTTAATATGGTTCCTATGCATTGCATAGTTATTTCTTTGTTGTAGTTATATATGAAATTATTGATTATTTCTTTGCGATTTTTATTCGGTCCCTTATCTACTCAGCAAAAACAGACTTTATTGTAATTTCATTAGCTATTTTCGCAAGCCAAAACAATATCTCGTTTGCAGTAAAAAAGTTAATAAATTGGTAATAATACAACTGTTTCTGATACAGAAAAATTTCACTAATTAGTATTTTAAAGAAAATATCTACCGAAAGACTTCTTTTGATTGCCTTCAAATCTATTTTACAAATTCTCAATTCACTCATTAATTTTGAATCATGTAAAAATCTTAGTTTCAGATTAATTAAAACTAAATATTTAATGCCCGTCTTGAATTTATCCATTCCCAAAATCAAATTACAGAAAAAGTTCTTATTTATATATAAAGTCGTCAATGAAGTTCAGAATGTAGAAAATTTTTTTCTCTCTAAAATTCGTATCTTTGATTATAATTAAAATTCAAAAAATGTGAAGCGCAGTAGAAACGGAGCTTTTTCATTTCTTCAAATTAATTCTGAGCATTTCTGAGTCTTGTGGGAATCGCTCATCTGTTTCTCCTCCGATTCATAATTCTTCCGAGCGCATCGGCTGTCTCTTATCTTGGAAGCAGGATTTATGAAGAGAAGCCGCTGGAGTAATTTAGTTTCCGTTTTTTCGAAGTTTATTGTTTTAAAGAATAGTCAAAGTCTATATTTTGGCTATTGATTTAATTCATAAATACTAATAAAGGATCATGCATTAAGGTGTAAATTCATTATAGAAAATTCATTCAAGAGAAAAAAATCAGTTTGTCGTATTCAATTTAGAGAAACCACGAAATTCTGAATTTTGAGAAAATACATGTCCGTAAGTAACAAAATAAAAATATATATTTGGTGTTTTGAAATTTATTCAAAACGCATCTATTGTCATTTTATATTTACTTAAAAATCAAACCTTTTTATTTTTTACTATTGTTGTTTTTGCATAAGAAATATTTTAATTAAACTCACTTTTTCTAATCTTTAAAAATACAAACCTCTCCTTGCTTATAAAATGAGATTAGGGTTCTATTTCTTCCTAACTTTATCATGGATTGCAATATAAATTAGCATTTTTGTCATTCTGGAAATAGGTAAGTTTTTAAATAACCAAAATATGTTTTCATAAATTATCAATACTGATTTTGAAAACTGTCATAAATACTTTTAAGCGCTAAAGTATTCAAAATTATCGGCAATCTATTCTTATTACAAATTTTAATCGAATGGTCTTAATCTGTAAAGATAATTAAGCATCTTATCAACACCTTTCTACACAAAGCATCTTATCAACACCTTTCTACACAAAGCATCTTATCAACACCTTTCTACACAAAGCATCTTATCAACACCTTTCTACACAATGTTTCCCGAAGATTTTTCTTGCCTTCGTCATTATTTTATATTAATTATCAAAACAATATATTATTTCAATATATTATTTATGGATAGGTAGAATTTGATAGAAAACAGAAAACATCCAAAGGAAATATAGATAACATATCAAATAAAAAGGTCTGGGTCATATTACAGTTTCATACGGAAAAAAATCATTCTTGTCATTCATCGCCATTCTTGTTTATCATTATATATACTTTAAAAAATTAGCTCTTAATTTAAAATGACGAAGTGATTTTTCAAAAATTCTTTTTACTCTTTATCGAACTAAACGATCTTGAAGCTTAGTTACCCATATTATAAGTTTCTTAAATACAGATACATTTCTTATTTAAATTTTTGATCTCTAATTAATGCAACATGAGACATGGAAACCAATTGGCTTGTTTGCTTCCCCATTTTCTGGCTCGATATATGGAATATTTTAACTGTCCGAATGAAGCGAATTCGTAAATTCCATATTATTTTATTATTTCGATACTTCATATTATATTGCGAATTGTCTAACTAAGGAATATGGAATTCACGTCATGGATTTTGTGATATGGTCTTCTTCCGTTGGCATTTCTTAGTAAGACAAAGTTAGTAAGAGAAAAATGGCGTTGCAGCGTACTTTCCCGGTGTGCTATTTGGTGCGGCTGTAAGAACATTTTTAGCACCATTGCTAAAATTAAGTCCACGTCAAAATGTCTAAAAAATATAAACAGAAGTCAAAATTTAGTTTACCACCTTTCTAATTTCATAAAATATGCACAACATACGTGCAAGAATAAATTGAAAAGAAGGAGGGTGCAATTTTGATATTGACTATTCTAAGGGCATGTCTTCGTATATACTCAAAAAGAGAAAAAATACGAAATCTCTCTGCCGTTGTAGAAATTACGGTATACATTTGAGGTCATTAAGCATAACTGTTGACGAAAAATAGATTCCACTAATATATTTATCCCAAAGCCTGTTGCTCATTTTGATGCCATACATATGTTATTTTTTTGTTTAATAAAAATAAAATATTATACTCTTTATTAATTTTTTTTTCAAAATTTAATATGCAACAACCACTTCTACAGTGTCTGATGTGAATAATGTTCATTGCTTGAATTTATTGAAGGAGAGATTTGAAAATAAATTCTGTGTTTAACTGATTAATAAAATGTCTAACATTTTCATGAGAAAATCTTCCCCATGAATAAAGAAGCCCATACAGCATACACGCAGCATATAAAATTATTAAAACTTTAAGGATAAAACAAATTAAGCGAAGAAAAGACTTCATGTTAATGAATTGCTCTTTCAGTGATTAACAGACACAGGGAAGCAGTTGTTTGTAACCGTACTTCATGAATATGAATGAGTAAAATTGGAAGTCAAAAGTTTCGAGACGATTTTATAATCTTACGTGATTATTTAACAACTTTGAAGAAATAATTAAATATCTTTTGAGCTTGTGATAGATGAACAATATGAAATATTTTAATGGCTGCTTGAAAGATCGAAGTATTTATTCAATTATTATTTAATTTAACGACTCAAATGTTAATTAAATCGAGCTCCTTATAAACTGAAAAATTCCATTAATCTTTGTGTTTTAAGCCAGAAATTAAAATATTTTCTTTTTTTTAATTAATCAAATAATTTTTTAAATTATATTTAAATTTAGAGCTCAAGTTGAATTTCAGATTGTATTAAATGCAAGTTGTTTTTAATTTGTGTTAAGTTATGTGATTTGCTTTGTTTTTTTGGAATAAGGTGTTTATAGAAAGCGTTTCTTCGTTTTAACATTTATATTACGTTAATGTTTTAAAAGTTATCACTAATTGTTGAAATAATTCTTTAATGTTAATAGATTTTTGACTGAAATTAATTTTCTATTGGGCGAGTGATTGAAAGCTAGTATATAAAAAGAAATGTTTGTTTTAAAAATTATTTTAAATGGATATCAAAGAGAATCAGTATTTAATTATTTTTTCTAAATTTAAGGTTTAATGAGGATTTGGCGGAACGAAAAAAACCTGAAACTGTATTCTTCTACATTCTACCAGTACTAATTCCCGCAATTATTTTTTAACATTGCTTATTTAACATCTATTTTTATCTCTACTTTTAGAATTTGTTTGTGACTGCAAGTGTGTATTAGCATTTTACATTCCAGATTATTGATGTATAGCTACGAAATTCGGTAGAAATGTTACTTTGTAGGTTTGCAAGTGCAATCTCAGTGATACAATTTTTTAATCATAATTTTAATTTAAAATGAAATGAAATTGTGGCATTTAAAGGCGATAATTTTCGAAGATTTTACGTTTATGTCATTTTAAAATTAGGAAAAAAATGTATTTCAAAGACACATACTTATTTTGACGTATAATTTTTTTTATTGTAATCTTTCTTAAAATATATTCTAACTGTATTTTCTAACAAAAAATGAAAATAAAATTTAATATCCACGTGAACATTACTTTTGCATGAAGAAACTGGCTTTCTCCTCAAGATATTTCTATAAAGCTAAAAAAGTTTAAATTAAAATATTAAGACAATCCTTACGAGAGACTAAGTTTAGAAACCTTTTAATTTTTACGCCTGTAAACAAGCTTGAACATAATGTTTTCTAGAAATTTATTGCAAGTAAAAATATCTATTATTAATTCAATAATAACGCGTTATTTAAAACAATCATAGTTTAATTAATGCAAGATGTCTACCTTAATTTAGGCCAACAGCTAATTTTTGAGCTATTCATAATAGGTATACACATCTAGTAAAAATTGTCTAAATGAAACATTTGAAACATGAACATTTGAAAACGCATGGCAATTTATTTACAATTCATTGTTGCCATTTGCCATTAAGTAATAACAGCATTTCATTTATATAGATTAAAATGTTCGCATTTTATTACTGAATGATAGAAAATTTTGTGTGATTTTTATTCACTAGTTATGTATAATTTTAATGACAAATATAAAAGATAGTTTGAGAAATAAAGGATTGGAATGTTATAGATTGAAAAAAAGTAATCTTCTCATTTAAAAACCTCATTAAATATTCAAGTAAATTACATATCTGTAAAATATTCATGACAGTAAATCTAATTATTAAAAAAAAAGTTCCAAAATTAAGTTTCATTGTAAGCTTTGTGTCTTGTCTGCCGCTTATTGAAATATTTTTACATGTTAGCGTGGAAGTAGAAAATTTCATTATCTCACCTTTATTCTGAAAAAAATGTGTCACAATTTACAAAATATTTTCAAATAATGAACTTGGCTTGTCATACGTCATGATATGATACTTTTATTTTCGAGTAGAAAGGTTATTGAAGTTCCTTGAATGCAATAATAATAATAATAAAAACATTAGATTAATGTTATAACTCATTTAAGGCTCAAATCATCTTTTTTTTTACTTTTGAAAAATTTGGTAGATAAATGAAATTTAATGATATATTTGATATGTCGATATTTCTTTTATAAACATCGAGCAATTTTCCTTAAATTTCATGCATTTTGTATTGGTGATGAGATTTTCCCGTGCGCTTTTGAAAATGAGAACTAGATTTTCAGATTGTTTATAATATATTATATCTATTTATAACTAAAATGGGTGCGTGTTAGAACTGAATAGGCAAGGATGTTTAATTTAGGAACAAAACACGGAAATACTTTGGAGGACATAAACGTAAAGATCATAACGTTTCCTTCAAAATTTTATTTCAAATTTTAATGAAATATTATGATAAAAAAGTTTCCATGTTACGCTGATAACTTGCAAAAATATTAGATTGAAAAAATTTATCAAAATTTAAAAGCATTATCGATTAGATTAAGAAACAACTTATACACTAAAATTTAAAATTATTTTTGATTAGATTGAGAAATAACTTTCATATATAAAAATTAAAAACATATTCAATTTTTATCCATAATTAGTTTTAAATTTAAAAAATATTTTAAGCATGAATTTCTACATTTCACACACAAAAAGTTTAACCTTCAGATGCATGTTAGGATTCTCTGGACATATCAACTTGTATCAAAATCAACAAATTGTCTAAATGGAACAAAATTTTAATGAAAAGATTATCCTCCCATTGAGTGAAATGAAAATGATATATCGGTTTCTAGATTTTCTCCAATTTTAATTGGGCTAAACTAGTAAAATTGTTGATTCCCCTCAAAACGGCATAAATCGGTTAGATTTTGTTGCAGACGTCAAACGTTCTTTTATTTATATATTTGAGTGTTATTTTTATATTTGAGTTATTGGATATGATTCAGAGTATCGAAAGATAGTTTAAGGCGAAAAATTCATATTTTTTTCGAAAGTGTATTTATTATTTTAACTAAAGGAATACATACAATTTAAGTCCGTTTTACATGAAGATTGAGAACTAAATTTTATGAGAAATTTTAATGGAACAATCTTTTGAGATATTAAAAATTTTTTTTAGTTCTTTAATACACGTAGATTTAAAATATTCTTATTTCTTTGCTCAGATTTTTAAAGCATGTTTTGTTTACGTAAGAAGCTTTTTAAACTAATGAATTTTAGTTTCAAATTAAGGTTATTATTGATTAAAATTCAAATTAGAGTTATTAATTAAAGATATTAATATTTGAACATTAAGGGAATAACCGATGAATAAGATGAAATAACCGATGAATAAGATGAAATACATGACTGTTAAATTTTGAAACTGAAAATTATATTATTGAGTAAGCTATTAAAACCAAAGCACGTAAAACATTTAATAGAAAATTATTGTAATTCATATTCCCGGTAAATTCGCTGGTTGCCAATGGCGGCCAATTCAAAATGCAATTCTCTCTGGATGGATTGATGTTAAAAAAAGATAGTTTTACCAGCACAGGGTATAGTTTTTAAAATTCCATTGCTTAAGTTAAATAAATTAAAGAACATAATTTAATAGAAGAACTTTCAATTTGTGGTAACATTTTCCCTTTCTTTCCCTATAAAACTTTCCGATAATTGACGAGAACTCGAGAAATGACGTTTGTTTTCTTCTATAAATAGGTCGTCGTAGCGATTACATGCAGCATAAATTGCCACTTTCAAAGTTTCCATGTTAGTGAAATATCTCATTCGTTAAGAAAATGCATAAAGGCGAGCAATGCTTTTTATTTTCATGCTCGGCGTTCCAGTATTTTTCTGAGATATTTTTAACGTCCATTTCTCTGCTTTACTGTATAAAGAGGATTTTTCTATGGATTTACTTGACGATAATTCCTAGTGAAGATAATTACCCGCGTTTGGTAAATTTTTTTTGAAGTCCCAATGTTTGGATGATGTACTGCTAGACAAATATATACTCACGATAGGTTTTATGCATTCAATAATTCTGAGATAAAGGTTTTCATTCACCCTTGCGATTAGTTCCTCTAAATTTAAATACAAACACATATCAGAAAACATTTTTAGATAGGAATGTGATATTTTGTGCACAAATTAATTTAATAGAGCCCTTTTTTATAAATTGACACATTTTTACTTTGGAGATGAAACGGAATTTGTTTTTTAAGCAATTTAACTATCAACTTTCAGAGAAACGAAACGGTTTTCATACAATTGTCCATGCTGTTTACTAAAGCTTCGTAATTGAAAGTATGTGTCTACATACCATATTGTAGGAAATAAAAGCCTATTCTACTTTTGTGTGTGTGCACCCTGTAGATATACACTCAGTTTAATTTATATTAATAGTAAATATCTGCGCTCTTCCAACAAAAAATAAAGTCAAGGCAAAGGATGTCGAAATAACGATATCCAATTAGTTTTATTGCTTGATACATATTTTTGAAAGATAATTTTTGATTGAAATTTCCAGCGGTCACCTTATTTAGAAGGGAATACATTTTATATACTGTTGTTATAAGGGATATTATCTCTTTCTTTTAAAATTTTTCGGGGTACTCAAAATATCATTTGAATAAAACTGGGAAGTGAAACCGAAGCCTGGTAATGAACACTGTAAAAAAATGGAATTTCAGATAATCAAATAAATATTGAAAACTAGGAAACAGCTTAATGTGAGGGTAGCGTTAAGAAAATAAAAAAAAAGTTTTGTAGGAAAAAGTGATAAATAATACGAAAAGAAAATATAACGTCATACAAGATGTTCTTGTTTTGTTTAAAATAACTGAAAATAAAAATGAATAGTATAATGGGCAAACTACGTTGTCTAAATTTTAATAGGTGATTATTTACCTAGTATTTTATATTTTCCTGAGATGATTGGGCTAAGCTTGTCACTTTTTATTCTTTTTCATAAGCATTATAATACGAATACCTCCTTTTCATAAACATAACATTTTTTGCGAAAAAAAGTTTTCTTCATGCAAATATTTTATCATTAAATTTAAATAAATTAATAATTTTGTATTAAAAATTACACTGAAAACTCTTAATCAGAAATATCAGTAAGTTAGAATATTTTTGTTTTCACTTTTATAATTCGTAGACAGCAAGCATTTATATGAAAAGCAAAAATAAATATAAATTTTAGCATTTAACTGTATCTGAAATTAAAGTTTCTAGATTATACAGTCAAAAGTATTCGAGCCTATTCTGATAAAATTCGGATAAGAGTCTGATTTTTTAAAATTATTATACCGAATTTTCATTAATATTTTGTGAATCCTTTGAATGCAACACAGTTTTCTAGAGAACTGGTAGACTTAAATTCGAAATAGAAGCTTACAATATTTGGGAAAGTATTTATGCAAAGCATATTGTTTCATAATTTTCTGAAATTTTCATAAAACTTTGAAGTAAATACCGATTAGATTACAGCAGCGATTAGATGGCAGCTAGCTGAATTTCGTTTGCGATCTCAAGAGAATTCAGAGAGATATTACACAAATTATTTTTAATCGTACTATAGTTATTGTGGAAAGGTTAAAAACATGCTAATTATCTGTGTATAAATTATAAAATTAAATTGAGGTAAGAGGGATGCCATGAATAAATGTTATTACATTATCCATTTTAATTACACAAACATTAGAAATATTATATTTTGTGATATAATATGTACTACATACTGGATGCCCCATGACGACACACTTTTATTTCTTTAAATATTGCTTCAAGAAACTTTATTTTATTGCAAACTTTCATCAAATGAAGTTGCCAGTCATATGCAATCACTGTGGTTTATGTGTAGAATATCCCGTACAATTAAATGTTAATTAATAATAAATATTCATGCATACACATTTAATATTTCAAATTTTTTTTAATCATCTTTCACAAAATGAGAAAAATCTTTGCACTTGTTTTGTCTTATTTTTAAATTTAAAAGTTACTAGTTGCATAATTAGACCGGTAAAATCCATTTTTCCTATCCATTCATTCATTATAAATTTCCTGTTAGTTGCTGTTGTTACTTATGACATTTATTAGCCTTCTAAAGAAGTTAGCAATTTGAGCTGAGCTTCTGAAGGTAAAATCCCCTGAGAACTCGAGGACAGAAGTCTTTTTAGATCATATGAAGATGACACTTCCACACTCAGCCCCTTTTTACAGACAGGTTCTTTCACACACCTTACTGATAGAATACAAAGTGAAAAACAATCATGCACGAACTAGGACTCGAACTCAATACTCTCTGATCACTGGGAAGGTTCGCTAATTCTAGGTCAGGTTGCCGGCTGCTTATTAGTGGCAACAATTAGGAAAAGCACCATTCATTTCAGCTGATCAACTTGTTAAAATAATAGCTATGTAGATTTGGTGGAAAATTTTTTGTGGAATCTGCCTCACCTGCTGAGAACCTGAATCTTTGTCTCATCCGACATTTGTAAGATGTTTGAAATCTGAGATAGACACATCAATATTAAAAAGAATACTGAAGTGTCACAAAAAAGAAAGGTTAAAGAATTTCTATGGATAGTCTTCATCTTTCTTTCAAAAGCATATCATTAAAGTATGTCAAATGTCTATCCTTTCTTTAGAATGCAAAAAATTATAAATCCTTAAATGTTTGGATTATATTTGATTTTGCATCGATTATAAATAAATATATTTCCATATCCACAAATGTGCAAATGTGCTAAAAACAAAACTTAACTTTTCTTTGGTTAGAGAATCTACGTACAAATATTAGTTCACTAAGAATATTTTTGTAGAATTAATATTAAAGTCCATGAACATTAAAAACAGTACATGATATATATATTATGTTCCTAATTTTTCGTAATTAATTTTCATCTTGCCAAATGAAACTCAAATTTATCCATTTTAGAAAGCAATAATCACAAGTTGTCCTTTCCTTCCATGATTATTGACTTCTATATCGATGTTCTTAACACCATAGAACTCACTAAAGAAAGCTAAAGAGACCATCACAGAGAATTAGTTTGTGAAAAATGACGGTTAATGATCAGTAAAAGAGGAACTGATGAGATCACCTTGGGAATAAAAGACCTAATAGTTCCATTTCCTTTGACATCAACTCACAAATGCTACTTTTCGCTAGCCATCTAGAAATAGAGTGGGCTTTTACTATATTCTTTTAGTTAGCTGTCAACATCATCAAGGACTTTATTCACACTTTTAGATGAGGTGTTTCGTTATTCACACTTTTAGATGAGGTGTTTCGTATTAACTAAAGTATCAGAGCATTAAAGATTAAAGTATCTTTGAAATATGTTTCATATGTAAGTGCTATCGAATTCTGGTAATACGAAAATGAAAATTTGTATAGCTAGTTTCTTAGGTCGAATTATTATTTAAATAAATTCTGAGTAAAACAATTTTTTATTATTATTCATCCTTTTGTATACTTATGAGAAAATCACGCTCTGACGCTAAAATATTCTATACTTTTGATGAATGATCCTTTCGTCGTAACTGAACAGCTGTAGACAGCCAACAGACAAGAAATATTTTAGTTTATGTGTCAAGGCTAATAACATATTAGTTCTGTAAATGAAATAAATGCCTGGGTTTTTATAATTTAGCAGTAGCATTGTTGGTTTTCTTTCAATAGTTTTAATTAAATTATATTTAAATATTATGTAGAAATATTTAAATGCCTTATTATCAGTCGGTGTCGATTTGTCTACCTTCGATACAAATAAAAACAATTTGAAAAGGAACTTCTTTTTTACCATCTGTGAAAGCGATTTAAAATACTTTTATAAAAATTTTCTAGAAACGCTTATGTGTGTTGCCTTTTTATCACATGTTTTATTTACAGGCGCTTATGGAATTTTTTTTCACTTTATCTGCGTATCATTACTTGGTTTATTTAATTGTTCACATCTAATCCTCGAAATTGGAAATTTCCTCAAATATGAATTAATACTGCATACGTAACATGGCGCATTTCAGAAACTTTATTTTCAATTATGAAATGGCGTTTTCTAAAGGGCAGTGACTATATGTTTGTATACTGGTTCCGAAAAGCATATAGATTTTCTTTATTTCATTTAAAAGATTTAACTTAAGTTTAATTACTAGCTTAAGTACCGCATTCTTTCATTTTCGAGCTAAAGCTAATTTTGTCTTTGATGAATTAAAATGAATGCAGAAATACTTCTTAATATCTATGCTTTCTAAAATTTTATTGGACATAATTTAGGTTTTTAATATAATTAAGGCATTTGACATAATAAGGCGTATTAATGGATCAAACTCATTTTACAATAATGCAGGCAACCCGATCCTAAATAAGTTGGAAACCTCTTCAAAATTCATTTGAAAACCTTCGTGTTTTTTCTTCTTTCGATTATCTAAACTAAAAGATTTTCTATAATCTTTTTAATCATCTTCATCAATGTAAATCAATATATACGTTCCTTTTTCTTTTTCTTTAGGCAGAATTTCCGGTTTGTCCTCTTCTAAAACACTTACGTTCAAAAACGTTTCCAACGTCCTGACTTCGGACTTAAAAAAAAAATTAAGTCCGAAGCTTCATTCCTTTTAGGTACAGGGATTGACAACATTGAAAAAGCTTTCGGGTCTTTTTTCGAAATATAAAGAACTATCGTGTTTCGCCCTGTCAATTTTATTTTGCTGCGGCAAACTCAACAAATTCATTCTTATGTTGTGCAACAAGTATGGCAAGAAAATATGTGACAAATTCCTTCTTTATCTTTCAAATATCCTTCGGATTGGGCAAAATATCTTTCACATCCAAAATTTTACAAGTTTAATTTGAACGGCTAGCTGGTCAACTTTCGGACATCTTAAAAATGTCATTGTTTATTCGATATAAAAGTATAATAAAATTTTATGAAGCTTATTTTTATTAGGGTAATTCAGCTTTGGACACCAGCAAATTCGAAGGCTCTGTCAAAAAGCTCTATCTTGCTTTGAAGGCTCTATCTAGCTATCTCACGCAAATAAACTCTATTTACTTATGCACACGATGACTAAAATCTCAGAGTTCCCTCGTTCCTTCCTATAAAAAGACTCGTTCATCGCCGCCTCCCACCATCGAGTGTTCATAAATGAATTTTCGTGGGAAATGGAATCGTGTCTACAAAACTCAGGGTTACATCTTAGAAATTTTGTGGCTTGGATGTGTTCGTACTTAATCTGCGTGTACTTAATCGGATTAAAGTAGGAAGAATTTGAGGGCCATTGAGATTTAAAAAAAAGAAATTCTCATAATTTTCACATTTTTTTAGAACCTTTGTGAACTTTACAAAAATCCTCTTCTTGTTAAATTAGGCATTATCACTTATAAAGACGGTGATCAAAGATGAATATATCTTGCACCCTAAAATGTTTCATTAAATGTATGTAATCTAATTAACTGTAAGTAGTGAAATGGCCTATCTTGGAAGTGATAATGGGTGCAAATGTTCTGTACATAAATAATTCACATCGTATGCATTATCAGTTTGGATTTAATGACGCAGTCGGTACCTTTGTTTAATATCATAATGTCTTTTGACGAAGTTAGTAAATATAAAATCTTTTTTAATTGTTTGGAGCATAATATTAAAAGTTATGTTTTACTAGAGTTCAAATAAAAATCTCAATTTGAATTCAATCAATATATGTCTCAATCTTATGTAATTTTTGTTTTCACCTCCAAACTTTTGAATTTTTTTAATCTCTAATATGTGGATTTAAAAATTTATTTCTAAACATATTACAATATAGTTTCTAATATTAAAGTGAACAGAAATTTTGAAATGTTTCTCTTCCCACTCTTGATTCTCCATTTATTGAGTAAAAGCGATGGCATTAATACATATAGAATAAAACTGAACACTGAAATTTGATATTTAATACTCTGTTAATACATGAATATATTTCACAATGATAAATAAGAAAAAATGTGTAGATAAAAAAAGAGGTATTGTTATATCTATCCTTTCAAATTAAAAAAATATATCCACGAGAATGGAGCAAAAACATTTGGAAGAGATGCGATGAAAGTAGATTTAAGATTTCTTTATAAAATATTAATTCTTTAAAATTGATTCAAATTCAGTGTTTCAGTACTCAATTCTAATATTATGTCTTAGTTACCGAAAGTCTTTAATTATTTTAATTATATATTCTGAAAAGAATGGGCTTTCAACTTTTTGATTAAATTGAAAAATCAATCTTGGATGAAGGATATTTTTCACTAACATACATTTATAAACTTTCATGCACAATTAATTTAATATCGACTCAAATAAGAAGTAATTTTTTTGCTAATTAGTTATTTTTTTATTTTTCATGCAGTGATGCCTTACAGTCTAGTGCCTCTATTCTTCAAACTATAAGGAAGTTATAGCAATAAATGTTTGTTATTTTTTTAAAGAATTGAATTTCTACTTGTTTAAAAAATAAAGTTGCGTTCATCCATTTGAATAAATTATTGTATCGATTTCCTGTATAATATATTTAACTCCAAACAGAATGAAGATTAGAATAATATGATGTCACTTAAGAATCATTTGTAGCAAGAGACATGACAGGGTATTGAGTTGGCTAATAGCTACTATAAAGGAAGTCTTCTGGAATTTTGATAGTCAAATCTGAAATATATTTAAGTTTTGAATTTAGAATATGCCTGCACGAATAACGATGAAACAATAATATTGTGATTTTTATAATCCATAATATTTTCATAAGTTTTTTTTTAATATAAATTTTTATATAATTTGGATCAATATTCAAAATGGTTTATTTAATTTAACAACAAAATTTATTATTTTCAAAGAATTTAATAGAAAATATTTCTTTTAAGTCAAATTAGGAAAAAATACGATCGAATTATTAACAACTATTTTCAAATGCAGTAGTTTATATAGTATGTTTTAGTTCTTTTTAACATTTTAAACTATTCCAGAAAAGTCGTATTTTTAAGTGTTTAAAATTCTTAAAAATGAAAATAGGTGGAATTCAGCTGACTGTATTTTGAACATCTTGTAAAAAGAGAAGAAAATTGTTCGCATATTAAATGTTCAAACAGTAGTGAACATTTTTATCATATTAAATTTTTACCGCATCGAATAAGTCATGCATATTTAATACCGCGACACAACTACCTTTGTTATAATTATTATATAGAATTCTTGAAATTAAAATCGCTTTTGAGAAAAACGTTTTTGTCACTACCAGGAAGGGAAAATAATTGTTTCAAAGGTATAATATAACTTTTATATATCTTATCTTATATCGTATCTTATAACTTTTTTGAAAAAAGCAGTATTCCATGAAAAGAGAGACATGGTAATATCACGAATAAAAGTTCTCAAATAAATATCTAAAATTTTCTCAACAAATTTTCGATACACTTTCAGCTGAAATAATTTGTGTCTTTACGAAATTAATTTTTATCGCTTCAAGCGCAATCGAGTCAAAATTTAGAACACACTGACAAGCATTTTGTAATTTATTTATTTTTTTAAATTACAATTTAAATTAAAAGTCATTTTATGAACAAATCTTAATGAGATTCGTTGAAGGTTTTGTACTCGGCAAATATTAAAGATTATTTTATGGCATATGAGATTGGCCAAATGGCGCGAGAAGCAACTCATCATGCGAGTGAGATTTAACAGACTGATACAAGTTAAACCCATTAAAATAATGAGAGGGAAGGGTTTAATTATAATTGATACCATGCTATATTTGCAGCGTCTACAAATAATCTTGTGGGCACTCTATTATCAATAAACGCTGAAGATAATGAACTGTGCCTCTCCATTGTTGCATATCCTCTCAAATGAATCATATCTATATCCATGTTATGCTGTTAGTTCTTAGATTTCTTCTTACTATATTTATATCCATATTATGAGGACAAGTTAAACTGCTAGTTTAGATTTCTTATATTATTTTAAATATAAAGAACGAATTACCTAATTATTTAAATGTAATATTCAATTATGCAAAGGAAACATAAACAAATATGTATATTTAGATTCTTTTTGTTTTTTAAAGTTAATTTCATCAAGATAATTATTAATGTTAATTAAACAACAATTATTTTCTTTATTGCCATTTTTAAACAAACTATTCTTGAAAATATAATTAAAATTTCTGAAACTAATTTTGTACATTTATCCATTGATGAGATTTTAGGAATATTTAAAAGTATAAATTAAATAATTTAAGTAATAAAAAAAGTTTTCGGGGAATATCCTACATGAATTTTAAAAATAATGGAGAATTGAGGATACATGAATAGAAAGAATCGACTGTAATGTCAATGTATTCCTGAATAAGAATTTTTTCCAAATCTATGTCGAATTATCCAATTCTATAAACTGCCATAAATTGTTTAAAAGTTCCTGACAAAAGCAAAATTAGTAAAACCTTTAGTAAAATTATGAGAACAAAATTTAATACACTTCTGATCACAATATTTTCTAAAGAAAAAAGATCCTAATACAAAAAGATCACAATATTTCTTTTAAAAAATCCTAAATCTCTATATTTACTTAAACTTTTTGAACTAGACTGTTAGCTTTATAAATAAATTCTAGTGAAGTTCATTGCTCCGACAAAAGCGAACAAAATTGAATCTTGCTGTTTTGTATTGTTCTGATAACATTTACTTCCTAAATCAAGAGCTTCGACCTTTTGCAACCAGACAAGTTTAAACTGAATTTCCGAGAATTGAGATTTTATCGATTGTTCTGAACAGAAATAATACACGAATTTAATGTACTATATTAAATATTCTTTTGACTTATATTCGAGAAAAAAATCTTCCATGAATTTTATATATTTTATACTTCGCACAAGCAAACCTTGTGGCAAATGCATTCAATAATGAAAATTTAGTGACTTTGTTCAGTTCGGACGCGTGTTTGTGAAATTATCCTGGTTTTATTACAGTTTCTTTTTTAGATGAAAGACTTGAATGAACTAAATGAA
>JAPMOQ010035930.1:3107458-3126088 GCA_026543055.1 Argiope trifasciata
TGCTGATTCATAATATGCCCCTCTGCTATATCATTTGGAATCAGCATTTTTATGCAATAATTAAATTACTGAGCATTACCTTTTCTTCTGTTAAATGAATATTTCTGATTTGAATATTTTGATGCCTGATTTGAATATTCCTACAAATAGGCAAGGGTGTAAAGGGACCATCTTACTCCCTGGATTTTAACCAATGCTAATTTTCTTACATAGATGTTGGAGACGTCTGAACGGCACAGTGTATCTCACACGTACTTAATATTGGACGACTTGAGAATAACAGTGGAAACAGAGGTTAAGGAAACTGGAACAGATATTTTGCAGAAAATTATTGCGAACTTCGATTCCAGACTGTAACATGACATTTGTTCGAATGGCCGACGTTTCTAAAATTTATTGCTCTGAAAGTTCACAACAAACTTTGATTTTTACTTCTTGATTTATTTTTATTATTATTCCTTGAAGTTTTCTTAACACAAGCTTCTCGCCTTAATTAAGCTATGACATAGCATATTATACATCAAAATTTAAATCCAATGATAGTTTTTTTTTTAGTTTTTTAAATTTTAATCCTGTTTGAATCTGAACTAAATTTTAGTTTCAATTTTTAGTTTCGTTTCCTCTTATATTGCTAATTTATTTAGATTTACCTGTATTTTAGTAGTAGCAGCATTAGCGCTCACTAAATACAATTATAGTTTTTGATAGTTTTTTTAATTTTTTAACTTTAATCGTGTTCGAATTCGAAATTATTTTTAGTTTCAATTCCAGTTTTTAGCTGCGTTTCCGTAATTAGTTTCGTTTTGTTTCCTAAATTATTCTAATTTAGGTTTGTTTCAAAAATAGGTTTTATGTCATTTCTCTTTTAGGTTTGTTTATTTTTTGTAGTTTAATTCCAATTTAAATTTTAATTTCGTTTTTCACATAATCTCTTTCGTTCCCAAAAATTATTATTTTAGTTTTCATTTCCGTAATAATTTAATTTGATGAATTGTGAAAACTGATTTTAATTATTTAATGCTTTTATGGTTAATTATATATATATACAGGGTGTCCCAAAAAGATTGAAACACGCTTTAATTCTTTAACCATTAGAGATAAGTAGGTGATGTAATTTGAAAAAATGTTCAAAATAAGAAAGGAGAGAAGATTACATTAAGAAAAAAAATCCACCTATGAATTTTAAAAAGTTACACTTTGTAAATTTTTATACAACCCCTCTATGCAAATTTGGTCAATTAGAAAGTTTTTCCTTTCCATCCCAGAAGGCCATTAAAAAAAACTGCATAACTGTATCTTTAAAATTGAGTGAGTTATGCGTAATTGAAAATTGAATGCTGTTTTTAGTGACCATATACCAAAATGGAAATGTAAATTTGCAACAAATTATAAACACATTTTTATATTATTTACAAAACACATTTTTGCGTATTTACGGTAGATTCAAGATACAGTTACGGAATTGCCTTTTGTTTTAATCTTATCAGGGGCAAATAATTTTATGCCATGTATTCTAAATTTACATTAGAAATTTTATAAGATTTCATTGAAAATCAATAAAAGCCATTTGACAGATTTTTATAGCAAAATTTATAAAAAAGAAAAATACTGTTAAATTAGTCTGGTAGAATTTTAATTGTTTTCAAATTCATCACATTTTTGTCAAACCGACATTCTAACAAATTAACTGCCAGACGATTTTTGCCTTTCATTTAACTGGAATTTAGCCGCTTCTAATACGTGTATATTAAAGTTTTTTTAATTTTATTTTTAAGTTACATAAAGAAATGCAGATGATTAATTTTCAATTTACTTATTTAGTTCCAATATTATTTCTTTCCTGTACAACTTAACCAAGATTTCCTCGTGCATATCAAAATAAAGTTTTTAGAAATCATTCAGCGATATTGAGTTTCATATTGTCGAAGTAAAAATACTGTAACTAATTTTGCATTATGGTACTTTTAACAAATGACGAACTATTTGAACTAGCAATGGTTTATTTTATTTGCAATAGAAATAATGCAGAAACTGCTCTGGAATTTTGACGACGATATCCCTATTTGCCTGAAATTTCGTACATTTGTTTATTGGATGATGAGAAGATTGAGAACTACCGGTTCATTTAATCCAAGACCTGGCCCTTGTAGAAATATCTTGTACAATGAAGACCAAGAAATTGATATTATTGCATATTTTTCTTCCAACCCACGATCAAGCATTCGAAAAGCAAGTGCAATTACAGGATTACCTAGGACGTCAATCCATAGAATACTTGAAAAACACAATTGGCATCCATTTTGTATTCATGGACTTCAAGCACTCCATCCCTCTGATTTTAACCAACGCGTAGCATTCTCCAATTGGTTATGAATCCAACAGGACACAGATTCAAATTTTGTCAAGAACATTATGTGGACTGATGAATGTTTGTTTACGGAAAATGGACACATAAATGCACACAACGATCATTATTGGAATGATACAAAACCATTTTTTGTGCAAGAAATACATCACCAGAGAAAGTTTTCTGTGTCCGTATGGTGCGGAACGGAAAACTGATTGGTCCAGTGTTTTATGAAGGAACACTTACAGCTATAAAATATTTGCAACTTATTTTAAATGGCATAGTAACAGATACTTTGGAGACGACGCCATTGACATTAGTAAAAAAATGTATTTTCAACAAGACGGAGCGCCTGCACACAAAGCTATAAATGTAACAAACTGGCTCAACGAAAACTTTAATAAACAGTGGATTGGTCTGAATGAACCCACAGAATGCCCCCCCCCAGATCTCCTGATCTAACTCCACTCGATTTTTATTTTTGGGGTCGGCTTCGAACTCTAGTTTATAATACTCGCCCCCTGAATGTAACTGACCTTAAACAAAAGATAATTAATGCATGCAATAATATTACAGGAGGAGAACAAAATATTTACAGAAGCATTATTAGAAGAGCCCAATTATGTATTGGTGTTGCTGGAAAACATTTTGAGAATGCTTTATGATTCGTGTGTTTTTAAATGTATTTTCGTTTTGTTTATTATTTTTTTATGTTACACTTCTTACAATCTTATGTTGTCAAAACTGTTTAACTCCATCAATAAGGACTTTATTTAAATGACATTTTGGATTTCTTTTACGCTTATTATCTTTTTTTGATCGAAGAATTTCTTTTGTCAATTTGGATATGGTCCCTATTTTCACCGATGAAAAGGTCTTTCAAGTGGTATGGAAAAGTGACATAAGTCAATTTTTTTTCTGTGTTATTATTTAAAAAGTTTTAAAGATACAGTTATGCAGTTTTTTTAATGGTCTTCTGGGATGGAAAGGAAAAACTTTCTAATTGACCAAATTTGCATAGAGGGGTTGTATAAAATTTACAAAGTGCAGCTTTTTAAAATTCATAGGTGGATTTTTTTTCTTAATGTAATCTTCTCTCCTATCTTATTTTGAACATTTTTTCAAATTACATCACCTACTTATCTCTAACGGTTAAAGAATTAAAGCGCGTTTCAATCTTTTTGGGACACCCTGTATATACTTTTATAAATATCTACTTAATACGTTACTTTCCCTATCTTTTTTAAGCCTTATCCTGAGTCCTAATTTTAATCGTTCATAGAATCGTTCCTTAGAATAAAGATTCTTTATTGTATTTCTGAGGATTACTATTGGTTATAAAACTTTACTTAATGTTACATACGTAGTTACAGCATATACTTTCTTAAAATTCTCACACAATTCTGTGGGTGAAGTTGTTTAATATCTAATATTGATCTAAAAATAACACGTTAAAAATTATGTGAAAGTAATTATTAAATGTATAATTTTGTGTGAATGTTTTTAATATTCAATGTTTGTTAAGAATTTCCATTTTAAACATTAATATTTGAAATGAGGTCATTGTACGACTTGCATTATTTACATTAAAAGAAGAAGTAAATTAGAAAATTAATCGGGAAAGGAAGATGTTTTTCACTTTTATAACGAATAAAGTAAAAATGATAAATTTATTTCTAATGTAATTCTAATTTTGAAAGGAAGAAATAGTGAAAGTTGATTGGATTTTTATTAAAGCCGAGAATTTCTTATTTTATTTATGATTTATTTCTTATTCAATGTAAAAAGTCAAGCATAAAGAATAAAAATAGGAATGTCAGTGTTCGTGGTTTTTCTAAGAATCATATGCAAGGAAAGATCATAAAAATATTTGTAGCAAAACATTTATTATGTATTTCCTTAATAATATTTTTATGAGTACTGTGTATCAAATTCCCTCTTTTTCATAGACCTTTGCTCAAATCTGAGTCATCGTAACATTTTTCAATAAACAAAACTTTGTTTTGATAGAGCGATAGGAATGAAATTTTACAGCTTCCTAAAAGTGTTGCCTGTTGACAGTTTGGAATTCTATAAATCCCTGTATTCATAATTTCTTGTTCATAAGTTTTCATTTATCTTTTGAAAAATACACAAGTAAAGAGATGGAACTATTTGTTTAGAGAAGAATCTGAATATTTGTGTGGGTTGTGTATTTGAAAGGGCAGGAGAATTTTATGAATGCATCAACAGCAAAACGTTCTATGAACTGAGATGTATTTTAATATTTTGGAATATACTTGCAAATCTCATATTATTAAGACGACTTTAGAAATAATCTCAAAAAATATATTTAAATATATATACTCATATAAAATAATAAATATATATTTAAATAATATTAAAGAAAAGTTAAAATTATTCTATAAAAATTGAAGTTACATACAATAACAAAAAAATATGAAATAGCATTTTCATCTTTAAAAATCATGGATCATTTTAACACTATTTTTCGGCACCAGCCTAAGAAAGATTTCTGAAAAAGTTGTTGAAGTACTAAGTACTTTCTATGAAAAGAAACTTCGATTTTACTTTATCGTATTGTTATCTTAATTAAATCACTACTGGAGCCATATTAACCGTGGAAATGACTTTGTCGAGTAGAATAGTTATTTATTTATTTTATTTTGGAGATACTGAAAGCGCATCTCATCAGGAAAGAATGGATCAATCTCCTTCTAAAATACCTTAAAGAATAAAGGAATCTAATTTCTGATTTACTGGAGAATTTCAGAAACAATTTTACAAAGACTGGGTTTTGATTTTTTTAAATTTAAAAATAAAATTATTAGATTAGAGAGAGCCATTTCATATTTCATTCATTTTCTTTTTACAATGGTTTCCATTTAATTTTTTATAAAGACATTCTATACTTTATTTATTACCATAAAAGAAGATAACAATGTTCTAAGCAGTTCTCTAAATTATTTATATAGTATATTATGTATATGTTACCGTGAAAGTCCGAAATCTGGAGAATGTCGACATTCGCTGGTGAATGTCAACATTCACGTAGTCGCTTGGTGTATGTCCGAAATATTTGCTAGATATCCTCATTTCTCACTTACACCGGCAAATGTCGACATCCACAATGCACTAATGGTGAATCTTGAATATGCGTTTCATCTCTCCGTATCCGGAGAGGAGAAATGCAGATTTGCATTTTCTTATCTCAATATTTCTCTGTTGACCTTGTGTTCCAGCAAAACACAACGTGCTCTAGGCCGCACCTCTTTGTTGACGTTGCCTTCTGTTATCTCCTTTTCGAGCTCTTTAATCATCTTTTCAAATTCCACCAAAGCTTGTCTGTGATTGTCGACATATACCGGCGATGGTCCGAAAGTGCAAGAAATGTAATCAATTGTACGGTCTTTCACCAACGTTTTTGGTATGTGTTGACATCCACCAGCGAATGTCGACATTCTCCAATTTCGGTCTCTCACAGTAACATATATACAAAATGAAAATATCAGTGACTGAGAAATTGTGATGAAACTTTGAAAAACTGAATAAAAAATAATTTATAATTGCAAATAAGTAGACATAATTTACTTTATATTATATTAAATATTCCTGGCAAAACAGTCTTTTTACTTTCAGTTTCACTTTGAACACTGGATAAAACTAATTCTAATGTAATTTGATTTATTTGATTTTAGAGTTTTCTGTTTAATTATGCTTTAAATGTTTGAAATATAAGCAGTATGTTTGTTGCGCCTGAAAATAGCCATTTCTGTTGAATGAAAAAAAATACTTGATATTTTTTATTGCTTTTTTAAGTGAAACAAAATGAAGTAAAATCATGGAATTGAATTGATACTTATGTATGGTATATTCATAGGCATGACTTAGTTTTTTATTGACTTGTTAATTTTTACTGTTATTTTAAAATAATCATCAGAAAAAAACTATCTATTATTTTACTAAACATGCGACATGAAAACTTTTTGCAAATATTGTTCTCTTTATACTCAAATCTGCTTGACAAAGAACTAAATTTTCCCAATTCAAGCATGCAGTTTTGTATTCTTGTGTCTGCTTTCATCATTTTTTAAAACCAGCAGTGAAAATTGCATAATGCATTGCTTATTTTGATTTTAAAGCTGTGAAACAAACATAATGTAAATTTTAATGCACTTAATGAATCCCTTTTAGAAAAATTAGATGGAAAAATGGGCGATATATGTAATAGCATTGCTGCTATATATTCACTATAATCAATCAATGGATTTTTTTTTGTAAAATAGATTAACACTTTATTTTCCTATACTCTCTTTCTGATAATAATAGCTAATATAAAATCGTATAACATTTATACAGAACAATAAAGAAGTATCATCTTTTTTTTTTATCAAAAATATCACTAAAGTTTCTGTAAATCCTAATTTCAGTACATGATTCCTAAATGAAAGCAAATCATTTATCGTAAGATTCTGAGGTTGAAAATGCTTGAATAATGTAAATTATTTAATTAAAATGTCGATTGATAATAATTTCATGATAAATGTTATTGCGCTAAATTAGTTTTCATAACAAATTTTATTTGTTTATTTAAAAATTTGTTTATTAATATTTTATTTGTTTATTTAAATATTTGTTTATTAAAATTTTATTTGTTTATTTCAAATATCTAATTCATGTTGCATTTACACTGGGAAAGCACCCTTATGTTATATTCAATAAAGATTTTCGAGCAACCCTAAAAATAAATTATACATATTTTTATGGAGGGATACAGAAACGCTATTGAAGGATTTTCAAAACGAAAGATTCAAATAAGTTGTCATGTGAAACTGAAAGCACAACATTTTGCTAATAGATTATAATTTATTACTTCATATTTACCACCACGTCATGTTTTTCACACTTTGTTTTTAAACAAAGGAATAATCATTTGTCATCTTCAATGTCCAATAATTACAATGCAGTTTGGGAATGAGGAAAGTAATATTAATGGTAAGAATTGTGCACAATTCATTACTAATGAAGTTTATTAAATGCATTAAACTCGGGAAAGATTGTCTTTTAATTTATATTCTTCATAACGAAATTCTGACTTAGTGTACATTAAGAGTACATTAAATTAATTCTTACAAAATATTGAAGAAAAAGGCTAATATTTTATGTTTACTCACTCCAGTCTAATCAGTTCAGACGTTTCAACCGAGTGGTCCATTAAACGGCAGAAAGTTCGTTTCAAAATGTAATTCTTGCTAATGGGAACAGCATTACGACTTAATTTTCAGTATATTCTTAGAAAATAGGGAGCATTAGCAAACGTTTTCATTCTCTTTTTATGCCAATGGCTTTCGTAGTAATTTAATTAATTAAGTGACTTTCTTCTGAAGTTGAAGATGTACGTCTCAAGACGATATGTAGTTTTTTAGCAACTTTAAGACAACTCGAAACATGACAGTGAATTTTTCTTTTTAATACAGGTACTGTCATGTTTGGAAATGTGATGTTATTTGTTGTAAACCATTATCTGAATGAACCATTGAAAACGTTTAAGCTAAGCATACTTTTTAAACTATGTTTTATTGAGGGTGATATCCGAAAAAATTCTTTCTTATAATTACTATTGATTTTTGATCACACAATTATTTATTTGTTGACTTTTCTCACTTTATCTGAGAAGAAGCCAGAAAGAACATCTTCAGCATCTCTTAGAGTTTAATTAACTTATCTTATTAATCTTGCTGCCTTCAAATCAATTAGTATAGGTAAATTCAGTGTTTCCTTTGCGCGTTTCAAAAAAGGAAATCGATCTTATTTGGGGGAAACTTATGAAATTTTAACAACAAAATCTATGTATTATTCACTTCTTCATGAATATATTTATTCCTTCTAATGAGTTTTAAGTGAACTATTTATTGTGTTTCTTTTCGCAAGATATTAAGAACAAGACCAACGAAGAAAAGAGCGTCTTCAAAAACATTTTCAAGCTGATTCAACTAATATTAACACTCCAGATACTTCCGAATAGATTAATTATGAAAACCAATAAATACATTCTTTAAAATGTATTTTTAAAGATTAATTGTTGTTGTTGTTGTTAACGTGTCCGTGTTAACTCGAAAAGAGTTTGCAGTGGCTTTTGAGGGTAAAGACCTCTGAGCTCCCGTAGGTAGAAGTCTGAATTCTAGCTCAAATGAAAATGACACTTAGACACGCATTTTCTTACACAACAAGTCTGAATTCTAGCTCAAATGAAAATGACACTTAGACACGCATTTTCTTACACAACCCATTTTTACAGGGGAGCTCCTTCACTCATCTCACTGATAGAACACAAGTGTAGAACAACCATGCCCGAACCAGGACTCGAACCCTGGAAGCCCATATCACGGGGAAGAAAAACATTAATTACAGTCTTTAAAATTTTTTAAATACATTTTAAAGTGTAATTAATCTAATTACAGTACTTAAAATGTATTTTTAAATACATTTTAGAGACTGTAATTAGATTAATTTGATTTTAAAGAATTCTGCTTCAGGTTCATATAAAATACGGAATTTCAACAGGAAAAAAATTATATATTATTCGAAGTCTTATAGAAATAAGCATCAGCTGTTGCAACTGCAGTTAAAATTTAAGAAAAGTGGCATTGATGTTTATTCGTAGTTTAAAATGAATAGGATAAAAGATGTTTAATGCTTCATTGGATGTATTCAAAGGGTTAAAAAATGCATTTATTAAAAACTAAGTAAATATGAAAAAGTGTTTTTCTTTTAACCATTAGTAAAAATTTTATATAGGATTTCAAAACGTGTTATGGTTTGTAAAACTTGTTAAATGTTTCTAATAGTATATTCTGCTCTTTTCTGCTCCATCTTATGACGTTTATTATATATAAAATGTGTGAACTTCAGCAATGTAGTGACGAGGGGGTTTAGTTTAGTCTCCGATTTATATTTTTAGAATATGTGAAATATTTATATAAGTGCATTAATTTCAATTTTTTAAAAAAAAAGGAAAATGAGTAATGAAGTTGTTAAAGCAAACGTACTAAATTGAAAGGGCCGAACCAAAGGTGCGGTTCAATTGCTTATTACTGACAGTTACGTTTGGCAAGATTCAAACTATTATAATGGATATATATGATTGTTAGGCAAGAAATTAGATTAAAATTTAAGACAGAATCAACATTATTATTGATCACAAAGACAAATTTAAGATTTTAGTTTGACAAATTCATTCAACTGAAAATGGTTTTTAAAGAAATATTATGTTTTTACATTATTATGATGTATTATATAAGAGTACATGTCCATATTTTGATTGTAGAATGTGAAAAACTCATGTATAATTTGAACAGAAATATATGAGCTTTCTTTATTTCTCAATATTATTTGTAATAAAATTTTTAACACAAGCAATAAAAAATGATGGCACCTTTTGAAAAGAGATGGATTTTTCTCCTTTATTCTTAAAGTGCTTACTTATGAAGAAAATACAAAATTGAAGAGAGCAGGTAAAACTATCCTTCCTTTCATAAAAAAAGTTATACGACTTCTTAGACAATTTACTAGTTTTAGAGATATTCCATCATTTTAAAGATCCATCTGAATCCATTCGAACATGACTTAGATCATCTCCGTATGATCTAATATAAGCCGAAGTACTCAGAATGCAATTTCCGTAGTGACATTTCCATCACATGCGCTTTTTCTGACAGTACGAAGTTGAATTTCGAGTCCATCACACAGTGTGTCAATTTTGTTAGGTAGTGATCATGATTTTCTTGGAAAAAATGTATGAATGTGCGAAAATAAGTTTCGTATTTTCAATCAAACATTATGTTGTTGCCATTTTAAAAGTGGGATACTTCAAATATTAATGAAAAAAGTTTGTACTCTTTGAAAGAGTGATTTTTTTAAATTTTCTAAGTAGTAACTATATTTGCAAAATTTAATTTTAAAAAACAAAATTATTTCCTTGCATTATTGTTTGGCTGCTGAATTAATGTCGGTGTATTTTATACTTCTATAAATATTATAAAATTAAATAAAATTCTTTTATACTTTCAGAGAAATGTCAGATTATGTAAATTTTTCATTTTCAAATAACGGTGAAAATTTCTTTTTCTTGTGAAAGAGTTTTTAAGGAGACAATCTTTGTTAAATAGCACTCATGTGAAACCAATATTGTTCTTAAGTAGTATCGCGTTTTGTAAATGACTTTTAAATCAAGTTGAAAGAAAGGGATCTAATATTTGTCATTAATATTAATTTGTACTGATCTAATTATTGTTCCGTTTCCAAATCATAAAATACTAGATGTTTTTGTCACGAATGATTAAATATGATTTTTGTATTCTGTAATGTTTGTTTCGTAATTTTGAATATCTGTGGAATTTTAAACGATTATTGCTGTGAAAAGTGTGTTATGAAAGATCTATGACAATTGAGAAATAATGTAATTGTAATAATATATTTAAATATTTGAAATTATTTTTAAGCTATTTATATTTGCGTCGGATCTTCCTATATTATATAGAAGCTAAAGAATATCTGATCATTAATGTATATTTAAGTAATAGTATCTCTGAAATATGTATTCCTGCTATGAAGATGATGCTCAAAATATTCAAGAGGCACATTGTTTGTCAAAGTGCCTTTTAATTAACGATCTAAAGTTAATTGTTTTTGTGTTGACATAGAAAGGAAATTATGGTGTTTTGGTGTACAGTATTTATAAATGTTATAAAATAATTAAATAATTATTAAAAATATGAGATGCTTTCATTTTTAGCACAATATAATGTTACCACATTTAAAAGAGTCTCTATTTACTTCGTTTGTTACTTTGAAATTTGATGCACGCAGGCCAAAATTTTCTACTCCTTTTATTAACAATGTTTTTTAAAGCTACTTATGATTACAAACAATAATTTTGATAGAACCTAGAACCTTCTTTATAACAGTAAATTTACTTGATTTAAGTACGTTTTATTATCATCTTTATATTTAAAACCACAGTTAGATTTTCTCTTCATATTGCATTTTGAAATCAATAAAACCTTTTGCTTAAATTGATTTATTTTTATTACAGTATGCAGAAAACCCATTTTTTTAAAAATACATGCTGTTTTGCTATCATTGATGCAGAATTCCTCAATATAATGAATTTCATGAAAGGTCATGGTTTGAAATCAAAATTATGAAAATCACATATAAACAAGCAAGATAAATTATCGCTTTACTGTTTTTCTCGGTAAATGTAAAAACAAAGTTTGCTGACGAATGAAAACAATAATAGAAGATTCTTTTTATCGCAGTTAATACTTACTTTTAAAACTCTGATGCTCTAAATGATTTTTTAAAATTTATTTCATCAAATATGTTGCAATAAACTAATTACTTCCAGTGAATGTTTTGAGAAATGATTTTCATATTTGTTATAAAATATTTACAAAGACTTCAGCTGATTGCATTATTTTGCAGATAATTATTTCCTTTGACGTTTACAGACGTTTAAATTATAAGTTTTAATCTTAAAATGCTCCTTAAAATGAACCAGCTCCTTGTGAGAAAATTCTTATTTAAAGATTTTTTTACCAAAATTCTTTTAAACACCAGATAATTACAAAATGCATTTTATCTTCTGTGCATTGAAAAGTATACTATAGATCAGAGAACTGAAAATTAATTAAATTCAACATTTATTAAACTTAATTACCATGTTAACATTTATCTGAGTGGTCACATTTTATTCAGTAAATAATATGTATTGTTGTTTTAAAAACTTCCGAATTTTTAAGGTATTCTTTCATGTTTTAGAAATATTTAAAAATTCTTCCAAGTTAGTGTCATTGCATTACATTATTTTGATTTTAGCTGTTGACAGATAGGTTATTTTAATGCTTTGCTTATTAAGTAACTTATGAACAAAAATATAATTTCTTTCTATTGATCCTGATTTGCAATATAAATGCTTGATTATTTCATTTAGGCCAAAGGAAATCTTTCAAATGAAAAAAAAAACATTATTAAATAAATAAATATAATATAATATTTTATAGGAAATCAAATAGACTTCATATGTAAATTTATTCAACAATGATATTTCCAAAGTTTTAAAAGAATCGAAATCAGACATTATCAATAAATGTATGGATTATTGGAGAATGATTAAAAATGCATTTACTCAGAAATTTAATACAGATTTCAATTCGGTAATATTTTCATTTAATATGCATGTATTCAGTGGTTCTTTGAAAGCGAAATGATCATCTGTGAAATATTTCTTCTGCCATTTATATTTTAAAATATCTTTTAATATATAATTTTAAAAATATGATTTTTTCATTCATTATATTAAAGGCTGTTACATTTTACAGTTGAAATAAATGAAGATGCATTGCAATAACATTCCTTTTGCCCTGTTTACAATAATATTAGAAATGAAGCATAAAATTTTATCAGCTAAGTGGTCTATTCAAATTCTCATAGAATGTGAGCTGTGAGTGATTAAAATACTCTTTTTATACGTAAATATGAATTTGTTTAGAATTCTTCGATTTATTTTTAGACAGGAATTCAAAATGAATATGTCGAGTGTTAATCTGTCTTCCATGATGTAAATGTTGAAATATTTTAGCACACATAAGATAGATTTTTTTTTTGATTCTCCTAAATTTTACGAAAGTCGCGTGGATCACTAAAATAAAGATTTGTATTTATTTGAGTGAAATTAGACTTTGATATGAAATGTATAGTTTCTCTGATGAAATTTTTAAAAACATTTTCATAATAAATGAGAGTGTATTTAAATGGAGAATAAGTTCTCATCTACTTATTATTATTTTATTATTTGATAACTGAGTAAAACAATATGAGTTAAAATGAATAAATGAGAGCAGAAAATGAATAAATGTGATCTATCGAGGCTTTGTGTTAGAAATCAAATAAAAAGCAGCACTAGTTTATCATTTCTTACATATATGTCATGACTTCCGTGAAACATTTTAACAAAAGTTATATTTATTTACTTTTGCGTATCGATACATTCACATATTTACGAAGATCACATTAATACAGAAGAGAGATGAAAATATAATTGTTTATTTGTTTCTTGCAGGAAACGCATAAATAAAATGTACGCAGTAAGGAATGAAATAATAATGAAGTAAAATGATAGACTAAATTAATTGACTTTAGTTGAAAAATTATTCTCGATGTAAAAGAAGAATAAATATCTATTTTAAAGCTAATTAAAATCGCTGAAATTATAGTTCAAATAAATTTTTACTGATTAGTATAAAAAGAATCCTACAAAAGATTTTAATTGACTAGTCACAAAAGTTTTTTTACTCCTTCGCTTAGCAGATCATGTGAAATTACATTTCATCCAATTAGCCATTCAAATCCCTCAAGTAGTATCTGAAATTCTTTTAAAACGATCGTCAATTAAAGAAATAATACCTGTTAAATTATTCGATAATATGAAAAAAGGTCATTTTTTAAAATTTTTGTATGTGAGAATTAAAACTGTGTTCCTATTTAACCTTTTAGATTCATCTTGCATCCTTTTAATTGAAGAAATGTTTTTGAAATCGAATATCTATTCTAAAAAATCATACCTGATATTCTATGTTATGAAAAAAAAAATATTAATCCTTCATTTCTTTTCGGTTCCAGTAAAAATTCCAATTTTCAAGTAGTTGAGTCAATTTGCACCAAAAATATTTTGCTGCAGTAATATATACAATAAAATGAAAAGTATGAAATCACAGAATTGGAATTGCGAAAAAAAGGTCCAGAAAACTGATCAGTTTTTTTACATGTCTGTTAGTTAGATTTTTTTAAAATATTTATTGGGGTGGTAATATAGTTAAAAATAATAGATATAAATTTAAATTTCTTATGATAACGCTGAATAATTTTTTTGACATTTTATATCTAGAATCTAAAAACATTAAAAAATTTTTTACCAGTGCAATTAGTTTTCAGAAATATATTATATGATATATGATATTTAGAGTATTAATTATTATTATACACTTAATTCAAAAATTTAATTTTAGTAATGAATATTACTTGAAAATGCAGACAGACGCTATCTATCGAAAACACAGTTAATACAACATTCACATTAAACAAATACTGCGGTTATAACTATATACAGTATTTCTGGATATTATATATTATTACGATTTTTATCATGCGTCTGATTATATTATATGTTTTTATTATTTATTATATGTATTACAAAAACACCGTTGATTTGTGGTCGAAACTCGATGAAGGCTCTTGCGACTTAACTGAACCAGATCAACAATATCTGCAATGTTTGATTAGAGCTCATTAACTTGGACAGGATCATTAGCATGCTGTGGAAAATATGTGATTACGCAATATAGTTCCCTTATATAAGAGAGGGACTTGAAAACATCGGATCAAAGATGATGATGAAGTTTAAAATATGATAAAATCGAAACAAGCAGTTCCAATATTTCTGAAATGCTGTCTAAGCTTACAAGTATTATAGAACAAAAATTCTAAAATTATATCAGTGTCACATAAAACGAATGAGATTTAATTTTTTAATAAAATATAAGAAAAACTTGTAGGAGAATTTAGAACAAAA
Source organism: Argiope trifasciata (assembly GCA_026543055.1). Taxonomy (NCBI): domain Eukaryota; kingdom Metazoa; phylum Arthropoda; class Arachnida; order Araneae; family Araneidae; genus Argiope; species Argiope trifasciata. The sequence continues at coordinate 3,122,437 of JAPMOQ010035930.1, forward strand.
GTCATGAAAGTTTTATCCAATTTACTGGATACAGTCATACATTTTGGAAAAATATTGTAAAAAAATTATTGTGATTTGCTAATTGTTAAAACTTTAAAGTGTCTATCTCAAAATAGCGCTCATGCTCTAAAATTTTAACTGAGTCATACTTACCTCACAGCTACTTTGATACAAAAGCACATTTTATTTCGAAGTCTCTCTTTACTGTAGTATTTAAGTATTCCATAAAGAAATCCAAAAAGAATCCCAAAACAAAATAAAAACTATTTGAAACAAAGCCGTGATAATATCGAAAATATTTTATTATTTATTACTGAAAAACTGCTAGTTTTAAATAAAAAATTTCGATTTAATCACTTTGCTTCAATCTTTTTGTCATTTAGTATAAAATATTAGTATAAAAGATCCCGGCTAAGTTATATACGAATAGAATAGCTGCGACAAAAAAGAGAGATTGTTGAAATTGCACGAATATTTTGAGGAGGGATTACATTTAGAAATCGTCATATTACCATTATCGTATTTCTTCTCGTCATGTTTCTTATCAAATTAATATTATTTCTTATTGCAACAGCATAGCGATTTTTTCACAATTCTTTCCAAAAAATTACGTACTTAACAATTATAACAATTTCTAAGTAAAATGATTTGTTAGTTTTTGAGACAAATATAAAAGCAAACTCCTGATTTGAAAATTTCTGCTCATTGATGTTTTAACGAAAAAAGTGCGTACCTGTGAAGAAAAATAAAGATTTCATAACTTATATATAAATATAAATAAATAAATGAATGAACAAGATATTTCTTCTAGTTTAAATTACAGCAAGATTGTCTTAAAAATTATTAGTTTTTTATTATTAGTTTTTTTAATATTAAAATTATTAGTTTAGTTTTTTTATAAGTTTTTTTTTCTTCAAAAGAACTTGTCTGAGTTTGGTATGTACTCTAATATCTTCTGTTATGGAAATAACCGACATTATTTAAAGTAGAGAGTTCAAAATTACCTCACGTTGGAAATATTTACATCGTAAATGAATATATTATTTACTTTTGTGGAGTGAAAACTGAACTTCTAGACTTAGCGTTATTCTAGATATGTAATAACAAACTTGTTGAAATTTCAACAAAATTGTTCTATTCTTTAAATATCTTAATTTGAAAGAGCAGAAAGTAAAAATGTTATTTTCTATCTAAATCGATCAATGATATGTCTTTCTTTCTGTATTACGCAGATATATATCAACATCACAAATGATACTGCGAAGTGCCGTTTCCATTATACTAAACATATAAATAATGCATCGTTATTTCTTTGCATCTTATCTGATACCTTTACATATTTTTTAAAATCGATCATTATTTATTGAGGCCACTTATATTCGTTTATTAATTTCATTCTCTTGCATAACAAAACACATATTAAGAATTAAAGATACATGTTTGGGTTCAAATTCTGATTAGTTTAAACATCAAAGTACGTCCTGGGGGAACCTTTTATTCGACCTTCGACATAAATTGGCCATTTGCAAAGTGATATTGATCCAAAAAGTGTTATTTTGTTGATTGGATTTAAGTTCATTCTAATTAATTCCATCGTCATTTCTTTCGCGATTTAATTAAGTAAAAACTTTCTTCGTGTATGAAATCTATTTTCTATCGATTGTAATTTTATTTCATTTATTATAATATTGATATTGGAATAATTTTACTTCTATTGTTATTAGTTTCTAGTGATTCATTACATTTTTTTGTTGCCAAAATTTTTAAGTATGGAGCAAAGGATTTTCTCAAATTTTTCAATCGACGAAAATAAGAATTCATTTTTCTACGATTTTAATTGATATTTGCCAGCAATGTACTGACGAATCTCATTTTTTTAATATTTTGGAATTAGTGAAATAGTTTTATTCATTTTCAAAAGATTACTTGTGTAAATTTGTGCAATATAAGAACAAAACTACATACTCACCAAGCCTTTTACAAACTATTCAATTGTTCTGCTTGTCCCTCTTGGTTAAGACAGAGAAGAGCAAAACAGAAAGAATTCAATAGTTGCAGATGGCAAGATCACAGAGGATCAAGTCAAGTAGCAAGTGAATATTAAATTAATACAGAATGAAGCATGAATCTTTTATTATTTCATATTTCTCCGAATAAAGAGTAGAATTTGAGCCCTATCTCAATGCATTCGACAATGCAGACTTATAGTTAGATATTTTCTTCGATTAATAATAATCATTGAAAAAACTGAAATTGGAATTGGAGGATATCTAAGGATTGTTATATATAAACCTAAAAAGATATACTCAGGCAAAAGATTTGACTCATTCAAGCAGTTTAATGCACTAAATAGAGAAATAGATGTATATCTGGAAAAGTAGAAACTGTCTTCCTTTCCTTCCTAATTGAAAAGTGGATAGAAATCAAGTCGAATGCACAACTTAAGAGTAGTTTTAGAATATAAACGAAATAAATTGTTTGATGATTTCTTTAGAAATCCCACTCTACAACGAAATTTCATGATAGATCTTTCTTCGAAATGATGACCAGATGTTGCCGTTCTCTCAGATGACTTTATCCCTTCACCGACTACCGAGTTTTGACAGAGTAAGCTAAAACTAACATTGCAATATCTGTTCAAACTGAGTTACAGAATATTGAATAACATTATATTATATTAAATATTTAAATATATTTATATTAAATATGTTAAATTCTATTAACGAGATTGAAAAGTTCTACACTTAGTTTGGAAAATATATTACCCTTCAAACGTTGACTTTGCTTTATTCAGGATGTCCAAGATTTAAATGAGCACTCTGAGTCTGGTGGAGATCCCATCCTGTTAACATCTTTCATTAAAACTTGGTTCATGCGTTTATATGGGTTATGGTGAAAGGAAACTAAAAAATTAACACTTGATTTTGACCACTAGATGGCACTTTTTATACAAGCAGAAAGATAGTTATGCAATTTAGGAACTATTAAAAATGCTAGTTTTCAGTTCCATAGAACCATTCTTCACTGCGGATTTATAGGTTAGAGATCCAGGTATACCGATAAAGTTGTTTTCTCAGAATTGCACTAATGATTTAGTTGCACTGTAAAAATGTTGACATTTGAAAGACTTCCGATAAGAGATTATAAAAAATAAATGAAAAAGACTATCGCCAAATTTTTACAAAGACTAGAGCTCCAAGAGAAGCTCCAAATAGATATTGGCAATAAATTTAAAATGAAAGTGGGGAACAAGTCACTATTACTGTGGTTGAAAGAATATTTTGTTCTCGTAATCTTCAGAAAGCCCTAAAGTGGTGCTGTTGGTTATATATAAAACCTCCTTGGGTAAGTACAAAAGCATCTGGATTTTATTTTAAAGTGGTATAAATACAATGTCCGTGTGGTGCAAAACGCCAGGTCCGGAGTCCAGCTCAAGGAGTCTCAAGACCCGGAATAGTATAAGGATTTTGCTTACAAGTTTCTGACAAGAATAGCCGCTGACAGTGCATGAGTTTAGAATATTTGTTTGATGCCCTAGGCCTAGAAATGAATCAGAAGTCCATATCACAATTGTTAGTTTTATATGGGAACATTGTGCGAGTTAGTTTTATAGGGGAACATTGTGCTAGTTACTTTTATAGGGGAACATTGT
>JAPMOQ010035930.1:3126098-3173742 GCA_026543055.1 Argiope trifasciata
TTTTATAGGGGAACATTGTGCTAGTTACTTTTATAGGGGAACATTGTGCTAGTTAGTTTTATAGGAGAACATTGTGCAAGAAAGCTTTTGCTTCCTCATTACGCAAATATTTGATGTGATTTTACTGCTGACTTCATTCTTGCCAACTTTTTGAAGAAACACTGCTTTAGGCTTTATAATGTATTATTTTGTTAGTGACAATTATTTCAACTTTCTATGAATGTTTAAGGACCATTCTAATCATGCGAAATAATTCATCATCTCATATTACCCAACTAGTGAATAAAATGTTCCATACGCCCAAATTATGTGATCTGGCAATTTCGAGGTATTTCCGAGTTCATACTTCCGCTTATTCAGCCTGCATTAATGTGATTTCTTGTTATGGATTTGAAACACCGTGTCTATGATAAATGCATACGAAATTATGCTTGAATTAAAACTAAGAATGAAACTCTTATGTTGCTGCAATTTCTCAAGATATGCTTCGCCCTACTTTTGACTCATATCCGACGTAATTGGAATGCACATTTTACATATGATGAGGTTGAATAACTTTTTTTCTTTATGAATCTCTTTTTTTTTCACTTAGGTGACAGAAATTTGAATCTTCATTCTTTATCAAAGGTTTCTTTTACCAGTGAGTACAAAATACGCATATTTTCAGTTTGAAAAAAAATTCATTAACCAAAACGATTTCTACATTATTTTAAATAGGGAAATTTAATGATAACCGCCCTGTATTTATTCCTCATTTCTTCATAATGAAAAACAAAGACTTCTTTTTAGACTGGGGTGAAGTTTGCAAAATTAGAAATGTTGGTTATTTCACGTCGATATATACAGAAAAGTCATTGCTTTAGTTTCTTAGGATCTATTAATCTCAGTATGCTGCATATTTTTAAATGTGGGCACATATTTTCTCACATTTCATAATATCGAGAGGAAACAGCTTTTAAAAAAAAGAAAAATAATAATCCTTAAAAAAAGAATCATTTTAATGACGTCAAAGTCGATGTTTTACTTTTTTGAAATCGGCAGGTCTGAATAAGTGGAATTTCTTTTATATGCTTAAATTCACATCACATTCCATTATAAGTCCTTTTCAGCCGCTTTCTTTATTACAGAATAGAAGAAGCACTTCCGTAATAGAGGCAAAAATTGGATTCTTTGCCTTGTTACGATCTATAGGTCAGAGTGAAATAAAGCTTTCTGTATATATATTATATATACCTCCCATTTCCTGATATCGAACCTTTTATGTATTTTATTTAAACTGGAATAAATCTTGCAAAATGAGCAATGTCAATGCTACCTGGATTTGATAAATTGACAATTCTGTATTTTGATTTCTGTGGATATGTTTCTCTAATTGAGCTAAAACTTGCTTAACATATTCATTTTCTTTCCATTAGGTAAAATTAAGAATTAATTAAAGGGATGGACGTTATCCTCGTTGCAACTAGTAATGTTGTTTTTGTTAGTAAAATGTATTGCCCTGGTGGGAATGTAAATACAATAATTTTCATTTTCATTCTGCTAGGTATTGTAATCACATTGATTTAAAATGTATTTTATATCTAGATAATAAAATTCTCTATGAAACCCACAAGAAAAATGCATATTATATATATCAATGCTGGTCAAAATCATTAAAAGTCACGACTTTATTTTTTTCAGTTCTTATACTTTTAATTAGATACTTGTTAACATCAAGAGTCTGCGCTTTTTCTTTTCGGAAGATGACACTTTTTCAAGACTTTTTGAATTTTTATCTCTCTGATAAAAGATTTTAAGTACCTCAGGCGACCTTTCAGATGTAAATTCCGAAGCTCACTTATAATGTTTTGATATTCTAGTACTTAAAAGATAGCCTTTATTTTCCTTCTTTTTTTTCAAAGTTCATTATACTCCAGTACTCTGGAACTATTCACTCTTGATTTTAAAATTCCGTTTTTTTTTAACTTAAAAAATCGGTTGGACTTGATTGCCTTACATCAGTTACTTCTTTTATTGTATCACGGTGGTTCTATAGAGTTTTTGTTTGGCTCTTTAAATCAGACTTTGAAAAGAATCTTTTTTTAAAAAAAAGAAAAGAAAGGAATCATTGCAGCTTCTTTGAAATGAATTGAAAGTTTTAAGATGGCGCGGAACCAAAATAACTTTCATTATAATTTTTTTTTCTTTGCTTGTAAGACTTTTTTTATTTTGCTTTAAGCAATGTCTTCAGTTGTAATTATCTTACATCAGATATACATTTTAAACCATTGTTTTCTCACTTGCATTAACAACTACATAGCTGCAATTTTAAAGGATAACCCAAATTTTAATAACATTTTAAATACGCATCGTGAATTTGAGTACACTCTTCACTCTTTTGAGACTTTATCATTAATTATTTAAGAACTGAAAACCATAGAAAAAATTTCATGCTTATATTTGCTACATATTTATTGTTCTCTGTTTTTAAATTATTCAAATTAATTATTTTAAGTTTTATCCATTATTCAGTCAAGTTTGATTATAGGTGTGAATACCGAAACAAGAGTCATAAATTTGCTTGAAAAGTAAAACTATTTTAAGCAGTAAAGATAAAAAAAAATTATTATTCAATGAATAATTATTAATGCATGAATAATATTCACGAAGATTTCCTGTATTTACAATATCTCAGCATAAAAATATTTAAGTAAAAACAATTATAAAATTAAGAACAATTACTTCTGAAGAAATTTGTTTATTGAAGAAAATTTTTCTTAATATTAAATTGTGGAATTTTAAAACTCATTCCTTCTAATGAATGGGCATAGTGAAAACAAACATTTATCATTTTTAAACAACTAATAAAAAATCCTAATTCTTCATCTAAAAGTTTTGATTTTTATAATAAAATATGTTTCAAATGCTGAATTCATAAACTCATTACTATGCCTAATTACTAAGGAAATTATCTAAGCATGCTTGGAAATTTTCTGTTGAATTTTTTGTGATCAGTAAAATAAACAGATAGAAAGAAAGCGTCATGCTATTCTTATTTTACGTGTGAGATAAGTGAACGTGTATCATAATTTATCAAATTTTTTCTAGATTTAAATACAGATTATTTACATATGCTATAGTAATGGAAAGAAAATGGGAAAACTTTTATTAAAGGGAATGAATAGCTATAAATACTGTCTCTGCGTTAGAAAAATTAATGAACAAAATTGATAATGATTCGTTTTCTAAAAACCACTTCCTTAATATTCAATGCAAGCATACTTTTCGTTTTTCTAACATTTTTAATTGATGCCATTTCATTAACTTTTCAAAGATATTTAGCATATTTTTAGATTGCTACAAAAAATATTTGTTTACATCACTTATGAAAAACAAATTCAATTACATAGCTCTTCGTTTTTTTATTAATGATAAAATTAAATTCTATATTCAATAATTTATTTTTAATCAAAATTTACTTCAAAATACCATTTTAATAAAAAATATTAAATAATATTCTTGTGGAATTGAAGGAGCACTTAAAACCTTTATATTCATGAAACCACATTTTATATTACAGATTTATAACTGAGATTTATTTTCACCTTTTTATCTGATTAGTAATACTTAGTTCTTAAGAAAAGACAGAAGAATTTTCCGATTTAATTAAATTATGTATTTGTATATTTATCGCCTAGAAATCCTCAAATGCAATTCTCAATAAACAAACCATTCCAAAATCGTTTTTCAAAATGAATCGTTTTTCTGAAATATTATTAAATGCGATTTATAATTTACCTAAATGACAGATAAAATAAACAAAATCAACGTCAACCCTATTAAATAAATAAAGTTATCAGATATCAATACATATTTATTTACATGTGTGTACATATATGTATTTTCTATAAATTTTTTGTGCATTGTATAAGTGTTTTGTGCACTTTATAAGTATATAAGTAATCATAAAAGTATAACATTTATCTGTGAATACATATGCATGTATAATATCGATAACAGTGAAGAGACTTTCGATTCCTTTGCGTCGTTCCCACCCCCCTCACAGAAATGCAGGCCAGTTTATGTTCAAGCAGGAGCGACGAGCACATACACAACCACGATTTCAGAGAGGTTAATGAAGAAACTCTTCATTACCCTTTCTGGAATGAAAATCTCTTCAACATTTCATTCCTGGTCTTATATAACACGATATTAGCCGATTCAGCATTTTTACAAAGCCTGAATTTATTAAGTAGAGAAAGAAGTACGGGGACACACACTCACACACGCACGCGCACGCAACAAGAACATTTTAAGAAGAATATATTTTTCAAATACGATTGTTCAATGCATACGTAGATTGATTCTTTAATCCTTTTTAAACCTGAGAGTTTGGCACGTAATTTTTTAAATCGTTAAAATAAAAGATGTCGATTTCTATCAAAATTAATTTTAATAATATAATAATTTGTAATTTTGGAATCTAGTCTATACTTATAATAAAGCTCAATGTGTGTGTGTGTGTGTGTGTGTGTTGGCGCTCTACAGACCAGACTGTTGGACCTACAACTACCAAATTTGGTACATGTATACCTTGGAGTTTGGGAATGTGCACCTCGGAGCCCTTTTTTTCGAATTTTTAATTAGAATTTGAATTAATTAAAATTTAAGCGAAATTTCGACGATTTTTCGCTGTAACTTCCGAAAATATTATCGCACAAACATGATTTTTACATCAATTTAAAGATTAAAAAATTTGCTTTCTAATGGCATCTTTGTTTTAATGTATAACTTAAACTTCTATTTTTAACGAATTTTTAAAGAAATATTTTAACCATGTTTTACAACAATATATTTCGGACAAAACAATAAAATTTAATCTGCACGAGCACGTCAAGGGGGAAAAATTAGGTTTTATCAGCATGTTGCCATCCTATTGACGGAAGTTCAAACTTAAAAAAAACAACTATCATTACAAATTAAATCTAAAGAAATGCAACTTTTAGCACGTGACTGGATAAAATAAAAGAAATATAAAATGTGACATTTTCTAAAATAAATAATGAACGAGCAAAGGGAAAAAAATAGCTTTTATTAAACTGTTGAAATCATACTGACAGAAGTTCAAATTAAAAATAAATTAACTATGACTGCAAATTAAACAAAAAAAATGTAACATTCACCACGTGATTGGATAAAATTAAATAAATATTAAATGTTATGTTTTCTAAAAAAGAAATACAATACAAAGGTTTCTATGATCGTTTGCAACACCTATATCATTAATTTAGTAAATCAGTGTTACGTGACTTTCGAAGTTTAAATATATCTGGCAGAGAAATTATAAAGAGAGCAAGCCACATAAGTATTTAATTGAAAATCTTAGACCCCATTACTCTTGGCGAACCAGCTGGTCGCCAAAGGCTTCTAGTATATAATATTTTCAAGTTAAAAAATTCTTCAAAACATATATTAAACAATTGAAATTAATTAATTTTAACTAATTACTTTAACTGATATATCACAGGAGGAAAATTCATTATTTAAACATAGCTATAACTGGCTTTCTGTAAGAGTGAAAAAGTTCTTACATATAAATTCTTTATTATTTGATGACGAATTCATGACATTTAATCTGAATTTTTGGTGTACATTTAGGATTGAAGTGCTATTTTAAACTACCATTATAATGTCATATTAACTTACAAAATCATGAGCTTAAATTCTTGAAAGAATTATTGAAAAAAGTTTTCTGTGTGGAATAAATGTCACAAAACACTGTTATGAACAAAACTTTTCAAACATATTTCAAATAAAATAAATTTAAAAAATCCATTTGATTAAGGTAACAAAAGAAGAAATTTGATCAGTACTTTTTTATGATTAAGATTAAAAATACTCGTAATCTTCTCAATACTTCATTAGCATGATTTCTAAAAATAATATTCTACTTACGTTCTAATTTCTATCCATTTCTCCATAATACGGTTTTAATGACGAAAGATACATAATGATGTCAATGATAAATAAAATTAAGGGGAAGAGAGTCAGTCTTTCGTTTTAATTTCTAACTTACGTAATGAAATCTTTTCTTTTCAGAAGTAGATCCAATTAACTGTTTTTTTTAAATCAAAAATTGATAAATGACAAATTAGAACGAAACCGAAAAGAAATACCTGTCTTTTCTATTTTAACGTTCATTAAAAGCAGAAGTACATGCATTTGTGGTAATGATGTTATTTATCTCGAAAAATATTATAGATTTTTCGCTTAGTATTCGGGAGAATGATTATTCTGGGAATGAAACAGATTTTACTGATATGATCAAACTAATTAAATTTATATTTCATCAAATTTTGAATGTTTCTGTTAAACTCTCAAAAGTATTTAATAGTTTGGAATGGCTTTTGAATGGTCTTTTCTTTTTACTAATGCATCTTTTTTCACGACTCATATGAAGAGAATTCATATATAGAATGGATTATATACGTAGATGTATTATGTGCAGAAAATTTCGTTTTAAGAAGTCCGTAAAATTTTTTAACTTTAAAAAATTCATAGTATTGCATAAAATTCAAATACCTATTACTCCAAATACCATTAAAGAAACATCAGGTGTTGCATGGTAGTTGTTTTCTTTGTTATCTCAGTATATTCAACCTTTACCAATTTGCTTTGAATATCCATGCATTTTGACAGTTTGCAAAAGAAACTAATACTATTGATGAAAACATTTCTTACATTTTAGGAATTATTTTATTTTATAAGCGTTAATAAAATTGAAAAATGATAAACAGTAAAGGAAATGTTTTGAAAAAAAACCAACTTCAGTATTACCTGGATATAAACTATGAAATATTCTTAATCATAAAGTGTATAATTATTCATCATCAATCATTTTATATCATATAAAATTGTTGATAGATAAAAATGAAATCAGTTGAAGAAAGAACATAACGCCTTTAATACAAAGAGATTTGAGATCCAAGAACTTGAACACGTTCATTGCCACTACCCTCACTTGATTTTAGGACCATCTATCTCGATGGCCTCTTGTTTGCTATCTTTTAACTGTAGTTGAGTAATAACATAGACGGTTTGGTTCTAGAAAAGAACGCAAACTACGAGTTATCTTGTAGTTGACTATAAAAGCCGTGTTTAACTAAACTTTTATCGAACGAAACAAGTTTATGTCAAACTATTATGCCAGAAAGAGTGTTATAAAAATTAGTAACTCTAGATAGGAGTAGTGCTGCAATTCCTGTGCATTGAAGACTAAAAGTGGTGTAATTGCAAGTTTTAGGAACATGAAAGTTCCATTTTTGATATGTTTCCGTCAGAGCAACCATGCATCATACAGTCTCGAATGTTCAGCTTTTGTATTGGTGTAGAAATCTGAAGCTTGAATATTGTCTCTTATCATGCATCATCGATAAATTTAAATCTATAATGGTATGATTCTTATTACTCTCTACTTTCTTTATTACTTAGTATGCCTTTAAATGGATATTAAAAATTGAATCATCGAGGAAATTTAAGTAGCCAATGTTTTATTTTCTTCGATTAGAAAAAAATGTCATCTAAGCTTCCGTTGTAAGAGTGTGTAATTTCTCGAGAATAATTTTTATTTGAGATGGAAACTTATTTTCTAAGTATTAAATTAAATTAACGCCATAATGAAATCCGTTTCCTATTCCACTTGTATCTAAAAATGGAATTCCATCATCGTTTTCTTAATAAGGAATAATCTGCCAGCTTAGAAAATGCAGCTGTTCTCTCCTCAAAAAAGAAAGATAAGCATTAAACTGTCATATGATAGCTTTCTTTATACCATCTTCTCTTCTTTTCTCCTTAGAAACATATAATCACTTCTGTTCATAGACCCCCATGGAATTTCCAGATGTTGGCGGAGGATCATTAATTTTCTTCTAAAATATGACACCTAAACCCTGGCAAATAATAGGCCGTAGAAAAGAAGCACCGATTCGCATCCTTCTTTCAAGGGATTAAATCTTAACTATTTTAATCATTTGAAAACAGAAGATCGATTTAAGAGGAAAAAAAAAGAAAAAAAAAACCATCAGTAGGCAGACATTCGAGAAGATTCGACTACATCTGCCTCTGCTAATATTTAATTCAGAAGCATTGAGATGTCTTCTTAAATGAAATATTTTTAACGCTGGTGTTATACTAATTTTAATATTTTTGGAAGTGAAGCATTGTGAACAATCAAATAAAATTAATTAAATAAAAGTAATTAAGAATTATCTTTGTGTTAAAATAATATCTTGGACTGCATATCTTGGACTATCTATCTAATATCCCATAAACTTAATATCCTAAATAAAACAAAAATAAGTATCTCAAGTTGAAAAAAAAAGATTTCTATTCGAATATGAATTAAAGTAAAGGCTTATTTTTGTTACATTCTTGAACAGGATCGAAAGATCATCACATTTTAAAATCCATGATCAAATAGAGATAATCACAACCACCAAATTAACATCGTCCTAAGTCCTTAAAATTTCGGACTTAAGCTTATTAAGAATATTTTTTTTTTCAAACCAGTGCTAGTATACGCTTCTTCAAGATGAATGCCTATCAAGACTTTCCGAATTTTGTGAAATTAAGTTGAAAAGCAACTTAAGTCTTTTTATAGAATTTTACATTTAGTTGTGTTTTTAATAAAAGTGTTACGAATTTTGAAGTTGTTAAAAATGTCGAATAGTGAAATTCCGCTTGCGTTGCCTGAAATTACAGTAGTTTTCTGGAAGTAACCGTTTGACAAACACATACATGTTTTCCTTCATAGAGGATGAAGAATATTTTTAGCTGATGATTGTTTTAGGACGTTTGTTAATTTAATTGCAAAATTTGCAGTACAATGCTTGTATATCCCCAATTATATTAGTTTTCAGATTATCCTTTATGATAATATTTCTGGCATCTATATTCGTCATGATGCATGGAATTTTATTTAGTAAAATTTGAATTTATAATTTTGTTCATTTTTATTTCAAGTTTACTGAATTGAAGGAAATGCCTATGTGATTAGATATTCAGACCATCCAAGATTGACGGAATTTTTTTCCGAATGTCACAAGAACCACTAAACACATTAGTTTTGATTTTTTACGGCATATAAAAATTTACTTAAATTTGTATTTTACAGAGAATGAAGTCATATAGAAGATAAGAAAAAGAAAAATGAAAAAAAAGTAGAAAAATAAACCTCAATTTCACTGAAAGTTGATAATGATAAGAATCTTGTTGGAAATGAGTTTATTTATTTGATAAATTCTTAGTCCCATTTAGTAAAATTAGCGTGTAACTTGTAAGATTTATATCTTCATATTTATTATATTATCAATAAAAAATTGAATTTTTTAAATTCAATTTTTTTACTGTTTTTCTTCTTATAAAATGGTTATATATGAGGTTATATAAGTTATACCATTAAGTTATAAGTTATACAATTAAGTTCATATTATATGATGAAGTATTTAAAACAATTTCGTACGTGAATCTGAAAAAAAAAACAAAACAATCTGAGGTACTTTAAGTACAATTTTTGAAGGGGTAAATTCAGTGTAGACATGAATTTACCCTACTGTTATTATTATAAAATAGGAGGATATGTAGCAACATATGAAATCTCCACTTGAATATCATTAAATTTTGGAGATATATTGGTATTGCTATGAGCTAAGCGCCATTTGCTCTTTAGAAGATAAATAACTAGGAAATTTAACGATTCATTCATATTACTAAAAACGTGCATAATATAAATCCCAATGAATTAATCATAAATAATTTAAAATCATATTATTATGATTTTTGCAAATATCAGGCTTCTAATGTTATGTAATTTGGCATAAAATATTAAAAAACTAATAGGATACTTTTATGCTATTATTATTCTGCGGAATATATATGAAATAATGGTTGAAAATTCCATAATACTCTTTATGACTTTATAATAAAACGAAATTAATAATTTAGTATGGAAGAACATACACTTAATATCTGATAATCCTTCTTGAGCTGAGAATTTTGCCTATATTGTTTGTAATGTGAACATCTGACAGCTTATCTACTCATAAATTTAAAGAGAACTTTGTAATTAATAATAATGGTTTCTAAAATATGTTATAAGTATTAAATCGTATTTCAGTTTTAGTATAAAATTTATTCCTAAAAGATATTAGGTGTACTATTTGTGAAGTGATTTTTATTTCTCTCTCTTCTTGTACTTCGAAATGCATGTGCGGGTTAACTTTTTTGTTCTCAAACAAAATGTAAAAAGAATATATTATTCTGTTGTTGGTTATTAAAGAAAGAGATATTTCTAGTAATAGATTCAATTCTTCGTTAAGATGAAGTTCAGTTTCCTTTTATTTTTTAAATCATTGTTAAAAAGCACAGGGTGGGATAAAAGTTGGTAAAAATTTAAAATTCACAACATTTAAAAAATAACCAAAATAAAGAAAGGTTTGAAGGTTGAGCATTAATATGTCACGGTATTTATTTAAGATAGAAAAAGTCAAACAGCCGTCAGATGGTACGAACGCTGTTGAAAATAAGTTAATCAGACAATATAAATACTTACGCTACTGAATAACAGTCTTGCTTTTATCGTTACTACAGAGAGAGAAGCATTTGCGAGATGGGCAATTGAACAAGATCTGTCCTTCATCTTTTAAATCTTTTATCCTTCATCTTTAAAATCTTGTAGATAGTTGAAGCTTATTTTTCACTTAATGGTGACTTTAGCACACATTGCTGTCACATTTGTAAAACTGCAAATCTAGAAATGTACACTGAGAAACCACTGCATTCCTTAAATGTTACAGAGTTGTATGAGTTCAGAGGTTACTTCATGATGGGACTTCTTTGATTTGAAACACCGTGTCCAGTAAATTTGTGATAACGATTCAGTGTTATTTAAAGCTTTTGCTTGAAACGGGTGTTTCATGTTTGCGTGAATGGCATCACCTTCTAATGTCACGTTTATGCAAGAAGTAAGTCACACTGCTACTCCTGTCTAGGAATTCCTGATTGATTGCACTGGTACAAATGCTGTTGAAAATATGTAAATGAGACAGAAGATTATAAATACTCACGCTACTGGTTCATACTGGTCTTGTTATGTCAGTCATATCACCTTTGGATATCGAAGAGAGAGGAGCATTTTCGAGGTGGGCTCTCTTCAAAATTGAACAAGATTCGATCTGTGTCTTTAAAATCTTGTGGATAGTTGAAGCTCATTTTTCACTTCATGGCGACCTTAGTACACATAACTGTCACATCTGTAAATCCAGGAATGTGCACTGTGAAATCGCTGCATTCCCTAAACATCACTGTGTGTTATGAGTTCATACGCTACCTCATGATAGGACTTCTTTGCTTTTAAATACAGTGTCCAGTTAATATCTGAAAACGGTGTATGTCAATGTTCAGTGTTACTTAGAGCTTCTGCTCGCAAAGATTATTTCAAGTTTGTGTGGAAAGGTTTTAGTGTCATATTTATGGAAGATGGAGATGAAGTAAGTCACACTGTTACTCCAGCCAAGGAACTCCTGTTAAACGCATTCGGTGAAGAGAGAATAATCGGAAGACAATGGCATTCCATAGCCTTCTCGGTCTAGCACCAAAAGACTTTTGTTTATGAAAAATTATTAAAATCCGTTGTATTGAAGATACAAGTCGCTGAGAGCTGTTATGTATACAGCTAAATATGCTGTATACTGCCGTTCCTGTATTTTTGACCAACTGTACTGATTAGCGCCCTCTATGTGGGAACTAAGAAAAACACCAGGATGAGAGCATTCATGATTGAGTGACGTGAGAATGGTGTTGTGTGTAAACGGTGTGTTTGATGTGTTTTGATAAATATGGCCTCCTGTTAATTTTTTGTCCTTTTTTTGTTCGTTTTTTAATAAATTTTCTGTTTATGCAATCCAACATTCATTTTTTGTCCTTTTCCCAGAAGCCATCTATCGGTGTAGACATTAATATACTACGAGTTAATTCGTAGCTGCACAAAACTGGCAGGTAAAAACAGCACGAGATAACTCGTTGGCGTTCTAGAAAAGAACACAGTATACGAGTTATTTCGTATTTGGCAGTAAACGTGTTAATAAACGACTCATTTAAATGGAAAAATAATTTATATCTTTATATATGGGTACTTTTGAAGTGTGGAATTAGATATGTGTTAAAATATTGCACTAAAAGGTTGTTCATCATTATTTGCTCTTAAGAAACGTCGCAGCTCTACTTGTGTTATCACTTATGTTGTTGGACATATGAAATACATATTGCTATAATAAATGATTTGGTATTTTTATTATCTGCATGTTTTTTTTTCACTTCATGTACAAAGCAACACTTATTGGTTGTTCTTTGATTTTTTTTTCTTTTCCTAAAAAAAATCCCTTAACTTAACAATGCTAAACGTGCAAATTGTTTATTTTGCTTAATATTCCAGCATTTATGAATTTTAAAATTTTTTATGTATATATTACTCAATTTCTAACCGTCGTAGTTATAAACTTGAAAGGAGAACCTGTGATTAGAAAGTTCATTGTTAAAAGTTGAACTTGATCATGATTTAAAAATTTTTTCGTAACATTTTCATGAAAATGTATGCGTATAAAATACACACTCTTAATAGAAAGTGGTTTAAAAATTTTAATTTATTTCCCTTATTCTCGTTTAACATTAAATTTATTTCGAGCACTTTAAGAATTAATTAATGATAGCTTATTCTCTAATGCACAGACGAGGTTTTATAACATTACGTTAATAACCTGTAATTTTTCTTCGCAACGCTAATAGTGTCACATATGAAAGACTAATTTTCAATCATATGTAATGGATGTCGCTCTTCGAGCTTGGCAACAAAGTGGATAATTTTCGAAACTTCAAGCATTTTCACGATCCGCTCATTAGGAATTGAGATATGCCCGGATTGGTCGAAAAGTTTCTAGCCCCGCCTCCCGAAAACTATGAAGGACGGCATTCTCAAGCCGCATCGTTGGCATGGATAGTAGCCATGAATTGAATCTGGCTGAATTGAATTGAAGTAGTAAGTCGGCAATGAAAGCGAGAAGAGCAAGGACAGGAGATCAATCGACTGGAGAGACCGTAGAGAAAACTCCGAGGGTCCTAAATCCCGTCTGACCACTTTTTATGTTATGGATGTTGTTACTACCGGATGTCTACTTTTGAACTACTGAGTGCTGTCCTAAGTCTTTATACATCAAAATAATCTGTATGAAATAGTGAATATTCTGGGCCTCAATCAAAGTTATATTTTTAGAAATAAATTTTTAATAGCTATTTAAAAGTTAAAATTATAGAAAAAGACTCGCTTTTTCTCACATCGATATTGGAAAAATTGTTTAAAACGCTGTATATTTTTATATCTTAATTGAGGTAACAGCATGATGACTATTATTAGACATCATTTCCAACTAGAATTGTGTGTCTGTACAGAATTCATGTTTCAAAAAATATACTAATTAATTAATTATTTATGGTAATATAGTTTTTCTCACTGAAATGAATTTGAAAGTATATATATTAATGACCTATTGTGAAAAAACTGGGTCTTTACAGTTAAATTTTTTTTAAATCTTCCAGTATGCCTTAATGATTTTAATTTGATGACAAACTTTGTTTTGTTTAATAATGTCGACAATGTATTTTTTTAATAATATTGTTAATTTTGCACTTCTTTCAGAAGTTTCCTTTTTGTTCGAAAGGGCTGCAATAAATCATTATTATTAATAGGAATGTGCATTGTTAGAAAGATTCGCTTGATTTAAGCAAAAATGAAATCTCCTTGTTGGATGCCGTGCCATAAATTTTTCAACGGTTACAATAAAAAGAATGGTGAATGGATATTGCATCTTAATGAAATTGCTTACTTTAAAAAGAAGCAACTAATTCTCTTGTTCGAATTTTTTTTAATAAAAAGCGCTGCAGCAAATCGTTCCTTAGCACTTAAATAGTTTTTTTTTCTCTTTTTATTTGAAGAACGATTTGTAACCCGAAACTTATATATAACTGTTAAGCAACATCGGTGTTTCTGACAAAAAGAATTTGCAGAACAAAGCAATTTCGCTAAGAAAGTCTACAATTATTTTTAATTGCAGTTTATTACGATTTAACCATATTTATTTGGACCATATTTTTCGAGGACAATATAGCTAGGTTTAAAGAAAAGAAATAATTGGTGAATCATTGGAACTCGACTGACCAAAAAAATCTTGTTACGGATCCTCTTTTCTTAGAATCGAATCTATCCATTAAATTTCAATTCATTGTTAGAAGTATGACTCCAAACGCATTATCCTTTTATGCATTTATATTCATTCCCTTATAAGAATTCATATGTATTATCATTGATCCTGATTTGGTAAGATTTAAAAGAATATGATTTAAGATTTAAAAGAAAAGAAGAAGAAGTAAGAAGTCTGTTATGTTTTCCAATACAAAAAATTATCTAGTTTTGCAAAATAAATGCTTAAATTAAGAAGCTGTGATTTTAAGCTGAAGGAGAAAAAAAATGGATATTAATCATGCATTAAAAATAAAGTGTGTTGCCTTATTGGCTTGATGAAAGGACTGCTTTCGCATTATCTCCAAGAAACTCAATTGCAATGATCCCCAATTGCAATGAGAAATAGATCATCATTCATTAGAAAGATGTTACTACCAATTGTAAATACAAAAACTGTATAATACATCATTCATAACTTTACTAATGTGAATTTATAAGTTAGTGCATCTATTCAAAATGTTATCCTCGTTTAACATGATTGCACTTATCTGCACTTGCCTGTATAAGTGATTTTGAAGACGTCATTGTTTCCTGATTGCAAATTATGGATGGAATTCTCAATATAAGAAATAGAATCATAGAAAAAGATAACTCTCCCTCTAGTTGATGATGACTTCTGCACTGCATCAACAAGGCTCTTTTTGAAGTTCGAGTTAATCAGAGGCCAATCATTAAGAGCATACTTGCAGGTAATCCCCTTTTTTGCAGCCTATGAAACGTGATTTATCTGGGTATTTTAAATACTGCTGCTGCAGCGAACTGACAGTTTGGTGTGATTCTAGAATTGTATTGCCATTTAATTAATAACTCTTTAAATACTGTCTTAAAAACATGTTCAGTAAGTTTTTTCATAAATTTTAATTGTCTGAAATGTGTTGTAATCTTTTCATACGAACATTCTTTTTCTATTACAAAGTGTTATTAAAATTTTCAGATTTTTTTAAAAGCATTCATTTATTTATTTTAATACATCAATAAGAGGTTAAAAATAAAATGTGTAAATCAATAATGAATATTCCTTTGAGGAAGTCACATAACATTTTATGAGTTGAGATATAAACTTATATGCTTTATCTGCATAACAAAACTCATTTCAATATTCCACATAATTTTTTCATTAGAATTATGAATGGAAATTTATTACATTCTGGTGTAGTAGTATATTCATTACGTTGCACGTTGCATGGATTTAACTTATAAGGCATTATCAATTATTTCTGGTAAAGCGTGTGATATAAATATATTTTTGAAATTATTATTGAAGTGCAAATTCTGTTTTAGATGTTTTTTTGTATTGTATATTGTACTTTATTTAAAAATATTTAGCAAATGTTATTTATCCGAAAACTTGATATTACAAGCATATGAAAAAAGCTTCTTTTCTGTTCCATTTACTAAGGAAAATAATTTCGTACTATATATATGGATAATGTTAATGTAGTTAGTTTTTAATAATTGAATTTTATTAATTATTGTCAAGGAACATCATTACATTTTATAGGCGTTTTAACAAACGCATAAAACGTTTATCAAACGATATTACACGTTTTATTATTAGAAAAATCATTCAAGGAGGCGAATAAATGGAAAATTGTCGCCGTATCTTATTGCAATTTAGGAATCTTCAGCATAGAATCTAGCTTAAAACAGGTATTTAAAATGTAAAATGATATGCATTTAGATTTTTAAAAAATATTTCGATTTGTTGATTTAACAATTGAAAAGACTGCTTATTAAATGACTAATATAAATGACAGTAAATTCGAAAACCGGTAACATTATTTCATTTTTTCTTCAATAATCAAGAGTTTTATTGTGCGCTTTTAATTTATTGTTT
Organism: Argiope trifasciata; assembly: GCA_026543055.1. Lineage (NCBI taxonomy): Eukaryota > Metazoa > Arthropoda > Arachnida > Araneae > Araneidae > Argiope > Argiope trifasciata. Next base: position 3,142,265 of record JAPMOQ010035930.1, read on the forward strand.
AAGCAAACAAAGTTATTATTAGTTTATTAAAGTTATTCTACACAAATTTGGTTTGATTGTTTTCCATCACTTTTATTGGGAACCAATTTATAATCACATGAGTACATCTTGTTATTTTGATGGTTTTGATGTTTTGTCCCATTGGAATAAGAGTTCAATTGTTGTAAATTCAATTAATGTAATTTCCATAGAATATTTCGGTTCTATATTGTATAGATAATACAAGACTTTCAATAAGTAATTTAAGAATAAAATCGTCATTTAGCTGAACACAAGTATTCTTTATATTTTAAAAGTCTTTTAAAACAAATACTCGTAAGTTTTCTCAAGAAATTTAAGAAGAAAATAACTTGAAAAATTAATGAAGGCAGACACTTTTATAACGAAGCAGAAAATTGTGATATTTAATTTTAACATTATTATTTAATTTGTATTTTTGTGTGAAATTCTGAATAAAATCATATTGCATATATTTCTAAGTTAATTTCTTTTCTACGTTAAATTTTCTTCAAAAGATTTTAATTTATTATGTATGAATCGAAGGGTAATACCGATTTATTAATTTGAACATTTTTCTGGTAGTATCCTGGTGCTTTTGATTGTTTTAGAAACAGTAATTTGATAATTCATATTTAAGAAGGGCCTCTCTCTTTTAATTATTCGGTTCTGATGCTGAAAAAAGACACTTGGATAGAACGAAAAAACCAACTTTTGATTTTTAATTTATCATAGAGCGGAAAAGTTGCCTTTTGATGTAGATATGATAATATGATACACTAAAAATATGAAAAAAGATTAGAGTACGTCTTCAGGTGCCCCAAAGACGTTAAAGGTTCTTAAAATTGAAATTGTTGCTATTAAGTTAAAGCTGCAATTTTTAAGATCTATTAAGAAATAATCAGCTTTTAAATTTTAATTTGTAATAGCGCCGAAATTTTGCTTTTTTGCTGTAGATAAGATAACTTAAAAAAATTTAAAAAATATTAGAGTATATCTTGTGGTGCCGTAAGGCCGTTTAAGTTTCCTGAAAACACATTTTCGGAACTTTTTCGAAGATTTTTTTGTGTTCTGATTACGAAATAAAACTGTTCAAGTAGATATGTTTTATGATAAAAGTTGAAAGACAATTTGTCTCTTTTTTTGAAATTTCTTTATAAAATTTGCGTAAATTTGACTGTCTATATACTTTATCTGACCTTAAATTTGTGCAGTTTTAAACGTACTTTTAAAAGATTTGTACACTTTTAAAATATAAATTTTTTGCTTATTTTGAAAGGTATGCTAAGCTGCTTAATAGAAATGAACATAATAATACATAAAAAGTAATTTGAATAAATTACAAAAGGAATAATAAATTAGGATTAAAAATATAAATAATTTAATTTTACAGGAAAACAAATGACTTTAAAATAAAATTTCTTAATGAAAATTCTGTTTTTTATTCTTTCAATAATTTTAATGATACGGAAATTGTTTATTCGACTGATTATTAGTTAAAAATTTACATTTCAAAACTCTTCACTCGCATTCATAATTCAGCATCATATATTCAATGTAACTGAAATAAAAATAAAGAATTTTTTTAACATTAGAATTTTAAGGGAAAAAAACGTAGTTTAAAAAATCTTAAATATTTTCTTGATAAAGCTACTGCTCTTGAACTTAATATCATTCTTAAGATAATATTCAATTCATAATATGCAACATATTTATAAAATAATTAATACTCTCAAGTTATGAATGTGAACACAATATATAGTGTTCGGCTTGCAAGTATGTAGTTTCAGTTGATTATAGAAAATATGTTTAAGTGGCAAAGTGGCAAACACATATTTTAAGTTTTCATATAAAATATTAGATAATGTTTTTCGAGATAAAATTCCATTTCTTATAAAATAGTCTTGCACTAAATAGCCTCTAAATTGGCACAGTAAATCGCCAAATATATTGTCGAGGATTCCAGGAAATTGTATCTTTTTATCTTTCTGGCATTTATATTTATTCTTTGGAAGGAGCTTCTTCTTTCTTTTTTTAAAAAAAGAATAATAATCTGAAATTTCATCTCACACGAAAGTAATTTTTTACCTAGAAAATGCCGGTAAGAAAAATTCCGTGCAAAAAGCTGAGCGCATTTTCCTTTCCTAATTTCGTTTTTCCTATTGTTTTATTTCAGCATTTCCCTTCAATTTCCTTAAAGTAGGGCTTATTTGAGGAGGATAATAACACTTTTTCTGAAAAAGTCAAGTCATGAAAAGTTAGAATTGCAATTCTTGTTCTAGAATTTAGATCTAGACCCATTGTTACCGTTACATTTTACCTCGAAACTTAGGTTGTATTTCAGTTGCCGTGCTCAATAACTGTAAAGAAAGTCCCCTTGCAACATAAAATAATTCAATATTTGAGACTACACTTATTTTTCTTTTGTAAAATGTCACGTGGAATTTAGAAAACTCAATTTTCTCTCAAATCAAAATATTGTATTCAAAAAATTAAAAACATTTTAACTCCAAATTTTTCTGTAGAATTAATTTTAATAATTTAACCTACATGTAAAAATAACAAATACCCACTAACTATATTCATAACATTAGCAATTTTGCATGTTTTTAGGGCTACATAATTACAGACATCTTTGGTCTCCACTACTGTGTCAGAAGTAATATCTGGCTCCACTTCGAGAATCCAATAATCTGATACATTTACAAATGTAATAATTTGTGATCGTGACGGCAGTTTGGATATGAAAATCTCTCATATATAAGATGGTAAGATATTTCTTTAAAAGTTCTTAACTACACTTGATATTTGCTGACAATATCTTAAGCATCCGTTCAGTACATTAACTGAATAATAAATGCTTTCCAAAAACTGATAATTATTCATTTTAATTGAAAATTCAAGCACGTATAAAATCATTTTGGAAGTTGGATGAGAACGTTCGATACCAAATCTTTAAAAATTGATCTTGTGACTTTAAAATTCTGTATTTATATTAATAAATGAAATTAAATTTTATTGCTTCCTTGTTCTAGCCTTATTTTATTGCATAATAAATAATGGAATAATTCTTCTAATTAGAGGGTCCCTAAAATCTTTTGAGATCCAAGGTCATTTGTATTCTTTATAAGGGAAAATATATGCATTTTCTTCGTATATTTCTTTTTTATTAGAGAAGATAATTAGTGTACACTTTCCACACACTGTGAATAATTTACATGTTGACTGAAGATCTATAATTATTCGTGTAGGCGTCGTGCCGTTTCTTTAAAACTATCTAGTAATAAAATATTTCCTACCAGGTTTTTTGATGAAATTTCCTTTTAATAATGGTATTCGGTCACTTTCTTTTTGAATTTATGTATTTTTTCTCTCAATAAAAGCATTTCTTTGACTTCTGATCATGTTGGAAAATAAAATTCTCTTTTTCTGCTGTTGCTGCGTTCATCTAGGCGAATAAAATGTTTGCTTTTGTTGAAAGCTCTCATTTTCTAACACAATGCAGCGATGATCAAACGATTTTTGATTCTGTTTTTCTAAGAAACTTTGAAAACCTCCATAGCGAAAAAGAGGAATGGACTGACGATTAATTGAAAGTTGATAGAAAGGAATCATTCTTAGAAAGAGGAAGACGAAAATTTAATAAGTTTTGTAAAGAAGTTTCAAGTTTAACTCTGCATTTTAAGTTTTAAACTTAAAGAAGAGCTGATAAGACGAGTAAATCGAAATAGCTATAATTTTAGAAAAAACTTATGATGTATTTTAATAAGACTATGTTTAAGTTTTTGATAAATCTAATACTATTTAAAAATTTAATTCAATTTAATTTAAAGATATTTTTAGTTTTTATATTAGAACCATAAAAATGCTATTAATATAATCTCTTTAATTTTTATAGCTAGTCCTTATATTTATGAAAAGTGGTGTATAAATTATGTCTATAATATAATTAATCTTTTATTTAAATTATAAAGTGGTTATTAAAAATATCGAATATTTCCCTTATTCTTATAAGTATATGTTTTGCTTATTTATTTATTATAAATATATATAGAATTAAGATTCAACAATTTATAGTGAGTGGCCATGTCTTTTAAACAAGTTTTAAGTGAACTTGAAATAAAAAATTAAAATTAAAATCTAGGATCATCTTTACATCTAATAGAATAAATGAGAAGTTTTTTAGTCTGAAATTTTTAAAAAAATGCTAGTAATGCATTTTTTATGTTTTCTCAGAATTCAATTTCTTCTGATAGAGAATTAAAATGTAAAATTGTATTTCAAATCTATAAAATTACTGTAAATTATATAAAGCAATATGAATATTTAGAAAAAAACATCTATTTGCCGCATTTAAAATCTATGTTAAATCTAAGAATAATCAAATTTGGAAATATTTGCATGTTTTTTTTTTAAATAAAATGTTTTTTTTAATTTTTTTATCGATAAAACTTTTAGAATAGCGAAATTCTTATTCGTGGAAACACAAAAATATTTAAGGTCTTTAGTTATATGCCTGCTTTATTTTTAGAAGGAAGTATAGAAATAAGAAAGGAAATAAAACATATATGTGCATCAATAGATTTACAAAATTACCTTGAGCAAACCATTTCTCAAATATAAAGGAAATAATTAAACTTTTCATCATAGACAAATAATACATGTATTTTAAATTAGAAAAAAAAATTGAAAGGGAGATTATTCTTATTTGTTCTAGGCAGGTCTAAGCAATTTTTATACTTTGTTCACACATAAAAAAAAATTCTAGTTGTTTTTTTATATCGGTAAGAATATTAGAATTTTTTTAAAGTTATTTTCTTGTAAATCACTCAATCAAATGCTTGAAAGTATTTTCTTTGAAAGATTGAATTCATTTCTAATACGATGTTTGCCTCTTAAAAATAGATTAAATTAAATGTGTGTATCATATGCATATGTTGCTTATATTCTTTACAAATATATTTGCCAATATTTGATGTTTTATGCGTGAAAATAATTGTAAAATATATCTAGTTTGCAAATGACGAAAAAAAAAACCCCTGCTTTTTTGAAAAAAGCTGAGTTGATTTTACTTATCCTAAAATGTAATTAGAAACATTAATTTATCTTTTCTAAATATGTTGATTGTCATTATATAATTGGACATAACTGTCATTATTTGCCAAAATTATTGCCAATACATATGATTCACCATTTAACAATCCACATCTAATTCACATTCAAAAGCACATTTTTATAGTTTTATTTTATGTCCTATCTAAGGTAATTTTAAATAGAAATTCGGAACAATAATAAATAATTTTTCCACATAAACACACATTGAATTTCCTCTTAAAATTAGAATTGCTTTTCATTTTCTTATTATTTTACTCTCTCTATTATTCTCTTTTATCAGTTTATTTTTATTACTTTATTATCTCTATTATTCCCTTTTATTAGTTTATTCTCTCTGTGTTTTAACTTTAAATCATCCTTAGAAATGCACTAAAGTTTTGTGTTAATCATTGAGAGCGAATACCTTAAGTTGAATGAACCAGAATGGGATTCATCATTCAACTGAGGTGAAACAGACAGATACCGGTTGAATCCATTAAAATAATGAAAGAGTGGGCGATAATGGACATTCATAAGAAGCTGAAGGAAGACAGGAAAGTAACATTATTTGTCGGATGATCGATAACCGACAAAGATTTCGTCGAGATCTCCACATAAGCTTTGATATATGTTCACTCAAATAAAATACATTGACATTTCTATCAGCTATTTAATTAAATACTATACTATGATGACTTAAATTGCAAGTTTAGATTAACTAAATTTGGTGTGTGTTTTAGGACCAGGAATATTATTCGTTTGAGATGAAAAATATTTATTGTAGCATTAATAAATCATTTATGTGATGATATAAATCTACTGTTTAGGAAAATATAATCTACTTGGTTAGTATGTTCAGTTATGACGATAATATTTTTGGCTGGATTTCTCATAATTATTGTTATTTCTTATAAATAATGATCATTATGATTCATCATAAATAATCTCTATCTCCTCATACACAATGAAATGAAAGTTAATCAATTGCACGTTAACACTGTAACAACCTTTTTCATGAAAGAAAGAATTCAAGACAACAAGCATTTGTGGTGATATTGTAAAATGATAATGCCATATTTAAAGTTAATAATTCATTGAAATGTGTTACAATATATATATATATATATATATAGTTGCTCAAAATTATATCTGTGTAGAAATAAAAAATTGAACTCTCCCGTTCGGAATTTTACTACATCATAAAATTTTATTTTTGATTCATCCCTCTTTTTTCTTTTTTTTTCTTTATAACATTCTACTTTATAACAGCAACGGTAAAACAATTCAAAACATATTTAATATCTCTGCAGCATACCTCTGTATGAATCCAATTACGGAAGGAATTGCAACAAAATTTTAAAATAAATTGCTAATTATTAAAGTAATAAAAATAACATTGAAAACACAGTTGGTATTTTAAAAGGTAGTTTTTAAATTTTAAATATCTGAAAACATGATTGTATTGTAATAAAAAGCTGCGAGGTTATTAAAAAAATGCTTCATATAATTTTTAATTATCTCATTTCAATCTTTTCTCCAGTTAAATTTGCAAATGTAACCGTAAATAAAATTAAATACCGTTTGGCTAAAAAATTATTCCTTTTAGGGAAAAAAACAAAGAAAAGGCGCTTAGATTATTTAATCCAGAAACAAAGTAAAGTAAGAAATTTATCTACGGAAATTTATTGAATGTTTAGAATAAATATACATTGTATTTAGTGAGCGTTAATGCTGCTACTACTAAAACACAAATGAACTGAATAACTTTAGAATAAATGTTAGTACGATTGAAACAATTATTGCCTAGGGATCAAAATAAAAAAAATTAAAAAAAAAGAATCCGGTTCTTAGGACTTTCTCAAAGGTCACCCTCAGATAGGAGTTAAAACCAGGCATTTTTTCTGTGAAGGGTATGACTTTCGTCAAGCAATTGACCCTTCGTGACCCGAAAATCCCAGAATATTGAGATTTTGGAGATAAATTAGTATCACAAAAGAAAAGACATCAAATTATGAACAATGATAAGTCAAAATCACAAAAAAAACCAGAAAAAACATGAAATTAATAAATCAAATTCGTCAATATAAGAATGTATAGAGACTACTTACTAAATTAAAATCTTACATAACAAATATTGTAAAATAGACTTTATAAAATAAGTCAAACTGAAATCCAATAAAAATCACAGTAAACCTGACAATCACAAAAATATAAAATCAAATTCAGAAAAAAAATTAGGTAGAAAAAAAACACTCACCAAACTGAAAACACACCTTCATATAATAGTTGAGAAGGAAAGCGAACATAATAAGAAGTGAAATCGTAGACCTGCAGTTGTATATCCCAATACTAGAATATTTTTCCCACGTTAAAAGTTAAAAACGCCTACCTTGTTCGGAGCATTCACAGACAAAAAGTTACTAGCACAAGTGTTTTGTTTAAAAAAATTAAAAAATAGTAAAAAATATCGAGTTTGTGATAGTAAAAAATGTAAAACTTGTCCACTAGCTGAGAAAGAACAGATAAAAAAGGAATTTCAAATCTAGACTTTTTATGTAAAAACAAAAATCTCATTTTATTATTAAACTGTATGTAATTTTATTTACATTGGACAAACAAGTATAGAACTAAATAAAAGAATTAATGGACACAGGTCTGCCATTAAGAACTTTATCAAAAAAAAAAAAAAAAAAACTTTATCACTACGATTATGAGCTACTACACTTCCAATGTCATAATTTAGATATAATTAATATCTACATATTGGAAGATAACATCACTGGTTTAAATAAAAGATTAGATTTAGAAAACATTTATATGTGTAACTTAAAAACTATATTCCCTTATGGTCTCAACAGCAAATTAAATGGAGAGGGATACGGGATTTGGACAACATCTGCATTTATGACAAATTTAACATATTAAAAGACTTTCTAGTAAAGAAAGCTGTAGTAAAAGATTTAAGAAATGTAAAGGTAGAGGTGGTAACAACAATATCATATTTGAGGATTTGCAGAATTTTTGCAATTTAGGACATAATAATGAGAAAATACTTAAAATTAAAAAATATCTTTTTGGAATTAGAAAAAATAAACTGAAATGATTCATAAATAATAAATTTGAAGATTTAACATTCGAAAATTCTTTTACTAAATTCATAATTTTAGATTTAATCAAATTCAAACTTAAAATTAGAAAAAACGATTAATATTTAAAAAGAAAATTAGTTTAAATAAAGAATACTGTGTGGTGAGATTTTGAGATATGCTTTGAAAACCTAAATTTACCAAAAATTATGCATAATAACAAGGATTTCTTTCCTTTATAGGACAGTATAATTCCTTCAATAGCTTTTAGTTTTACAGCAACTCTAAGAAAAATAATTTGTAATTATAATTACTATAGCAAAAATTTAAATAAAATAAGCAAAATAGACTGTAACTGTAACAAAGATATGTATAAAGATTATGTAGATACTGACAAAGGGCAAGCATATTTTAGCGGGGAAACTAAAAATCATTGAGTCCAACTTATTAAGAGATTTAATGGAAAGAGGAACAAAATTTAGAATGAGAGAAAAAGTAAACATTAAAAAAACATTAATTTCAATTGGACAAGATCTGGATATTTTTATCGCTAAATTATCTAGAAAATACCATTGGCCTCCAGAGCGTTTTAAAGAATGGAAAGTAAGGATTTTAGAAGACACTAAAACCAAATTTAATGCGGGTAAGGTGGGAACCAAAGAACGAAGAATTTATTTTAATAAAACTTTGAAACAAGAAATAAAGAATTTAAAAGAGATGTTCATTATTACTGTAATAGATAAATCGGCAAATGATTTCTGTCTAATCTTCAAATTTTATTATAAAGAACTTTTAATTAAAGAATACAACTCTAATTCGACTTATAGTTTAATTAGTACCGGTAAAAAGGAATTAAATAAAAGGATGCTAGCTTTCGCTAAAAAAATTAAAACTTGTTCCTTAAATTATCCTTGTTTATTCTCAACTGTAAAATTTCATAAAAACTCAATAAAATTTAGATTTGTAACTTGTAGCACAGGTAGTTTATTACATGGGAAAACATTTTTTAAATACTTGAAAATTATCTTAAATTAAATTAAAAATGAAGATAACTTTATAATTTATAGTAACAAAGATATTTTAGACTTTCTAAAGGATAACAATATTAAAAAAATTAATACCTTCGATTTTGAAAATTTATACACTAACCTTCCTCACGAAAAATTAATGGACGTATGCATTTTAATATATGAAGAATATTTAATAAAGATATTATCAAAAAAAATAATTGGCTAGAATTATGTAAATTTATCATCAAAGAAAATTATGTTTTTAATGGTATTAACTTCTATAAACAAGTAAAGGGAATACCAATGGGAACAGCTTTTTCTAGTGCGTTAGCTAACATCTTCTTACATCACTATGAACAAAACCTAATTAAATTCAACTCAATTAAAGGCTGGAGATATATATAGATGATTTACTTCCAATAAACGTAGATAATCCTAATGTAGTTATTAATTGTTACCCAAAAGATTTAGTTTTAACTAAAACAAAGGAAGATCAAAATAAAGCTAACTATCTAGATTTAAATATAGAAATATCTAATGAAAAAACTTTAATAAGCATTTACGTTAAAAGGGATGATTTTAACTTTAAAATAATTAAACTTAATATTACCATTCAAATTTAAACTCTAAAATTTTCAAAAACCTAATATTTTCACAATTTAACAGAATTAAAAAAATTGTAGTAATAAGATTTCTTACATTACAGCAACTAATAATCTACTTAAAAAATACTAATGAATTTCCAAAAACTTTTTGCAATATCGAATCATTAATTAAAAAACAATTATATAAATTCTAATTAAATAACTAGTTTTACTCAAAACATGGCGCTCCTAGAGTTCTTTTGATGACGTTATATATGACCAAACAAGGTAGGCATTTTTAACTTTTAACGCGGGAAAAATATTCTAGTATTAGGATATACAATTAGAGGTATAGGATTTCACTTCTTATTATGTTCGCTTTCCTTCTCAATATGAAGGTGCTTTTTCAGTTTTTTGAGTGTTTTTTTCTACCTTCTTATTATTTTTTCTGAATTTGATTTTATATTCTTGTGATTGTCAGGTTTACTGTGATTTTTTTTGGATTTCAGTTTGACTTATTTTATAAAGTCAGTTTTACAATATATGTTATGTAAGATTTTAATTTAGTTAGTAGTCTCTATACATTCTTATATTGACGAATTTGATTTATTGATTTCATGTTTTTTCTGGGGTTTTTTTTGTGATTTTGACTTACCATTGTTCATAATTTGATGTCTTTTCTTTTGTGATACTAATTTATCTCCAAAATCTCAATATTCTGGGATTTTCGGGTCACTAAGTGTCAATTGCTTGTCGAAAGTCAGACCCTTCACAGAAAAAATCCCTTGTTTGAATCCCCTGTCTGAGGGTGACCCTTGAGAAAGTCCTCAGACCGGATTCTTTTTTTAATTTTGATTTCTTGGCAATAATTGTTTCAATCGTACTAATATTTATTCTAAAGTTATTTAGATTATTTAAATCTTTCTAATAAAACATTAATAAAAATAACACTCAAAAAACAATCTTAAAATAAACCTCTAGGAAACAATTCTACAGAGTAAACATCCTCCTTAATCCATGACCTTAAAGCACAGACTGAAGTTTTATCGTGTGGCAGCTAGGTGGCAAGCTGAAAAAGGTGTTCAGTTACACTACACGTGGGATAAAGATTACAGTATTTATACTACTTTATGATATTTTCCATAGAGCATAATCCCTAATGTTTTATTGCAACAAGATTTTTGTATTTCAGTTGATTGGAGTGATTTTCTTGAATCACTATACATCCGTGGATTATGTTAATTTAAAAAACATTGAGTATCATCTGGTTTTTCAGTATATTCATAGAATCTATTATTATGAACAATCGATCCTAAAAAACAAAGATCATAGATGATATCCTTGTACTCTTAGTCTTAGTATGACGAATTAAATATCTATTTTGAGAAATGTTTTTTCTTTTGATTATTACATCTATAATCTTTTAAAATTGATGAGTGAAATTGATAAGAAAAATCTGAGAGCTTCTCAGTTATTTTTCAAAGTTTGAGTTAATGAATTTCAATCTAAAATGCTTCTTTCCTTCCTTTTTAATTTGGATAAATAGTAATTTCATCATATCTCTATTTAACTCGCAACTAACTTTCTTCCGTGCTAGGTCTGATGATAGAATTTTAATATTGTCATTCACAACTATATTGAAACTATTTTCATTACTTCGAGGAAAGTCAATTTAAACTTAAAATAATATCTCATATTACACCCGTTTAATAGAAGATTTTAACTATAAAACATATTTTCTGATAATAGAAATTAACGTTGCACGAATACCATTTCCAAAATCGTAAGAAGAAAATCGTATTTTGAATTTGTTTCGACTATGCTCGAAACATTGTTTCAACTAAAATAAACTGAGGAATTTTTCATTTTCTTTAAAAAAAAACAATCATTTCTCAAAAGCTTTCTGCTTAATCTGCTTTTGATTTTTTAAAAGGGTTCATAAGACCTACCCTGAACTTGCTTGCTCTTCACAATTTTCTAACACTAAAAAGTACCGACTCGGTTCTCTGAAAGATAGTCTCCTCCTCCCGCAAAGAAAACTATCATTTCATATTTTATAGCAAACATTCCATATCCCTCTGTAGTTATTTTGAGTTTACTTCGTTGCTTTTTTTCGCTCTTCAAAAGAAGGCACAGCATTCTTTGATGTACGAGGTGGAAAGTCTTTCGCAATATGGTGTGCTAGTTATAATATTTAACCTTCAGATAGTTTATTTGTTATCGTTCATTTGGTTTTCTTTATAAATCATCTTTGGTATCAATAAAAAACCGGGTGTTACCTAAAAACGCAGATCTCCAGTGCGCCTTCATAGGATTTGTAATTTAAAACTAATGAAATCACAATGATTTTGTGGATAATATATTGAAGGGTACAAGGCTTTGGTTTATTGCTAACCTCTGTGAATCACCAAATTAATATGAAATTTCAGCTACAGATGCAATGAGATCAGCTATAATCAAACGGCGAATACGGCGATCATCTGTCTCAGAAGTGCGACATGCGATCAATCACAAGTCCGTTTTGAGAGAGTACCTATCTAAAAACACTGCCATACCTGTTCGTAAGCAAAATAGCTCACTTTTGCACAACCCAGTTAGACTATCTCTTTCACACTCAATAATCAGCTAATATTATCCTCTGTCTCCTTAAAGGTTTTCTTAAATATTACTAATAGTGCAACTTTTATTTGACTAGAGCCAATTTTGAACTGAATGACGTACATACCACCTAAATCTGGCGTCTGGCATAATTCCTTTCTGGCATTAAGGTTTTATTTTTACCGGAGAACATTTTAAAAATTATGTGCCAGTAATAAAAAAGATAAATCACATTTATAGTGGCAAATCAATAATTTTAAACTGAATCTAAGTACCTGATTTTTCAAAGATGTTTCAGTTGGACTAACACTCTCTATTTACACAAAATACCTAATAGACGTAAAATATTCACAATACTGAACCTTGAGTTACTCAATAGTGCAAAAATTTTAAAAAAATCGAAAGATTTAGAGAGCAGTTATTCCATACATACGATGAAGCTTCCCAATGCTCACATTTTACTATCAGAAAACCATAAACCCAAAAGGAACAAGACTATGTCACATTTTTCTTTCTGCAAATTGCTAGTTCTGCTTTGAGAAGAATAATGTTTAATACATTAGGTCTAATTTGATACCGACAAATCTTTACAAAGTAGAAGCCAGCTATAAATAAGAAAATCTTCTAAATATTTGCTATACTGAAATTCCTGCATAATTCAAGAAGTTTTATCTGGAACTGTGAAGAAAATATAAATTTCGCTGTCATCCATGGTTTAAATTAATTAATGATTCCAATTGGTTAATGATTCAAGTTAAAAATTCGAAATACATAATTAAGGCATTTAATTACATCACCTTAAGGAATGCATACAAACCAGGGGTGTTTTTTCTGTAAATGGCCTGACATTAATCCAAAAACTGGTCCATCTCTTCGTAAAAACGTCAAAAATTTGTATTGACATTATAAGACAGTTCATCATGCAAAATGAGTAACAAACGGAAATTAGAATATTTAAATCAAATTCAGTCAAATACCGAAAATTCCAAGCTAGATATAAAAACATTAATATATTTAAAAATCAATCTAATTAAAGAAGAAATGAATACCGATTAATTAAACTAATTAGTGCATTAAAAATTTAAACCAACTACAAAAATCGAGGAAATTTCATCAATTTTTTTCGAATTTCCCCAATGATTTCGAAAACCAAAAAAGAAATTGTAATTTATCCTGAAACTAGTCTTTTAAAAGTTTAATACTGAATATATATATATATATATATATGCTTCCTCATCACACACACACAATTCAATTAGAAGAGATTCAGCACCTTCTTCTTGCATACAATCGACCACCCCGCCACCACTGAACTGAGCAGTATCGACAGGAGAGATCTGTTAAATTGAAATAAAAATTTCAGTTGAGAGAAAGGAAAAAAAAAATATAAATTATAAACTTAAGTTGTGGAATTCTGTTGGAATAACCTTACTTTATTAATACTTCTATATTACCATAATATTGGGGGGGGGGGGGGATTAAGATATGAGTTTTTCAGAAGATTTTTTTCTCACTTTATGGAATATTATTATATATGTTTTTATGTTGTTAAATTGTTGAAAAAATCAGTTTTTAAATTTTTGCAATTTGATTAATCTGGAAATTACCTAATTTCCTTGAAATCAAATGCATTTCTTACATCGTATAGGTTGGAAACTATGAAATGGGCGTTGAAGGACAGTAAAAGTAAACAGAAAACGCCCGTTTCATAGTTTCCAACCTATGACATTTTTTCAGTTAGAAATTTAATTTTTTATATCTAAATCGGTACATTTAAACATTTTTCATCCTTCCATTTAACAATAATTCTTTTAAAATATAATTAATTGAAAATTAGAATTTTTAATTGTTTAACAAAAGTAAGTTATCATTGCATCCAAATCTATTTATTAAATTGTTTTTAATTTTTTTTCATAGCAATGCAGAAAAATATTAGTTAATGGACTTGAAATATCTGTTCCCATAATATTATTTTCACTTATTTATAAATATTAATCCCGTTAAAAAAATATTTTTCTTAAATGTTAACTTTACACAGTTTAAGTTAGTTAGTTTTGACAATTAATCCTTTTTTAGATAACTCTCGTATATCTGGAAATACGTTTGGGTTTCTTTCAAAAACCTCATTTTTTTAATAATTTTTATCACAAAGAGCCAATTCCTGGATTAAAGTCAGATTCTTCACAGAATTTTTTTTAAAATTATTGCTTGAAGATGAGTTTTGAAAAAGTCTTTAAATAGGATTCGTCATATGTTTTTTTTATTATAACAAATACATTTTAAATTACGTTTATTCCATTTTATTTTAAGTTATTTTTATTATTACTGCTTTTGATTTTCCTATATTAATATAAATTTTAATATTTCTGTATGCATAAACGATCCAATATTCTTTATCGTTTTTCTCAATAAAATGCGTAACTAAAAAAAAAATCAGGAAGACTAATTAAAATTGATTGCATAATAAAAATTTCAGGTTTTTTTCTTTCTTTTTTCGTGTAATTGAAAAAAAAAATAGTTTGCATACATAAAAGATATCTGGGAGAATTCCATCGATTCATTAAATAAACATAATTGTCAGAAAAATTAATACAGGTTTAATTCTTGTTCCTAATATTTCCCTTTACATAATCATGAATCGACTAGTTATTTTTAACCGATCTCTAGACTTCTCTGCAAAGTTAAAATTTTTTTTAAAAATTAATGATTTATATGTCGCCTACATCAGAAAGAACTTTATAATCTTACACCTTATGCTTTCTTACGACATTCATTTCATTGCCGGAGGATATTTACTAAGTAAATGACTTCCTCCTATCTTTATCCGGAGGTTTGGGAAAGTAAACATCATCAAAGAGGAATATTTTAATCCTCTCAGGCAAACTCCATAAAGAATCGAATTTCAATTCGTAGATTTTCATGAGACTCTTCTATAAACATCTTCAGTAAAATTGTCTTATTCTTGGATCAATCACTCGCAAAAACGATTTTATTGAATGAACATATGGCGGCCTCCCAGATTATTAGTCTTAGTACTTTTTTTTCATAATAGCTTTCTTTCATATAAGAGTTTCCAGGCGTTTACTTCACATAAAAAATGTTAATAATGAATGTCCTAGCTCAGACTATATTAACAATAGTAAATATTTATTATTTTTCTGAATTAAAATAAAAAAGTGATTTTATTATATGCATATTGAAAAAATGTTAACGAAACATTTTTTTAAAAATTAATATCTTTCTTTGATCTGATCAAATCTATTATTATTAAATAATTAGCAAGATACCTAGAATAAGTTCCCATTACTTTTTTGACGAATGTTAATTTAGATGCTTTTGGTGTATGGATTTGAGGAAAAAAATTATAAAAATAGGGCGAGCTGTATATTTGGAATACAATTTCCACTACGATATTTAATTAATTAAATAATAGTTTAGAAATTATTATTTTAAAGAAAATCATTATTCTTATACTCTTAATACAATTAATTAATTAAACTGACTTTCTTGAACAAGTTCTGCGTTATCAGTTTCAGTTTTAAAATTAATTTGGAAACTGTTTTTAACTTAATAATAAATAAATAAATTGTCAAATGATGACCTTTTGCCTGCCTATATCGCATATTTTATAAACTCGTAGAATCCAGTAGCATTAAATTAGAG
Organism: Argiope trifasciata; assembly: GCA_026543055.1. Lineage (NCBI taxonomy): Eukaryota > Metazoa > Arthropoda > Arachnida > Araneae > Araneidae > Argiope > Argiope trifasciata. Next base: position 3,158,297 of record JAPMOQ010035930.1, read on the forward strand.
AAGTTTTATTTTAAAAAGATTTGAAAAATACATGTGAAATAGTAGATGTTTAATTCTTTGTCTGAATAAAAATCACAATATTTGAATTACAATATGTGTATTAACAAAATATTAAACAAAAATTTTTTTTAACAAAATTTAAAATTTCCCTATAATATAACTCAAATATTAGGTTACTTATTAGCCAAAAATGATAGTTGTACATGAAAAAATCGTATTTTAAACTCATTCAATGTATAAATTTGAGGGAAAATTTATTGACTAATTATGAGATTAGTATGACAGGTTCTAAATTATATATTTTTGATAAAATTACAGCCAAAGCAATTAATCAGTTAAATAATAATTTAAAATCGGATTAAAATGTTTATATTTTTGAAGAAAATAATTATTCTTATACTTGTAATAAAATTAATTTAAAATTTAACTGAATCTCATGAACGAGTTCATTTCAACTTTTAAGAAGTATTTTGAAAGCTGTTTTAGAAAACTAACTAGCTAACAGAATGCATTTGACCTAATGACATTAAAAAGCTTCAAATGATGACAATTTGTTTGTTACCTACCATAACACTTGTCTTGATAAGAATCCAATAGCAGTGAGTTAGAGATATCTTGTTTTAAAGAAATTAGAAAAAAATATTTTTGCAACAAATATTCTTTAAAATAAATTGATTATATGCATCCATATTTACATTTCAAGTGTAAAATGAATTATTTATTTTCATGCACATATCTTTGGAATCCCTGGTCTAACCATAACGAAGTAATCCTTTCGCGCAGGCTCACTAGTGACGTCAGTAAAGAAATCCCATGACCCCACAGTAACAGATGTAAGTTTCTGTTCAGTTTAGGTGTGAGTTTTGTCTGTTGAAATCTGTAAGAACGGAACTAGAGATGGTTGTATGTTGTAGAAAGAATGCGTGCACAAGAAATAAAATATATATATTAATATTTCTATATTATTATTTGTGGCTGTGACCTCGTCCAGCAAATAAAAAAAAGGATGATAAAAATAAGAATGCTTGGATTAACGATCTCGATTTTTATGTAATCTAATTCAATTAGGGATACCTGGATTTATCTGATTTAGATGAAACCGAAATGACAAGGTCAAAGTGCATTTTCTCTTACATTTCGGTCTAACATCTCGGAATTTGGGGTCTAGAAATCTCAAAAATATCCGAATAATCATAAAAGCATTGAAGGAATTCAAAAGATTAATAATATTATAAAAGAAATTATTTGTAATATTGACTTCTAAATTATTTTTTCCTCTTCCTAAGGATTCTAAGCACGATCCATAAGAAAAGCTAAATCAGTTTATCAGTTTTGTGAAAGAGATAATTTCAATGGGAAATGTCAGATCAACTTTAATTATTCGCGAAAATGGTTGATTTTTTTTTTCTAATTTTTCAGTGATTTCGCCAATTTATTTTTTGAAGTGAATAATGAAATAAAGTACCTAGAAAATATCTGTAACATTTCAAAGCCATTTAGATCGATAATAGTAAATTTCAGTTTTTAAGCAAAGAAAAACAATCCCAACAAAATTCTTCTGAATCTTACTTCGTCTTTAGGCAGTTTACTTGTTTCAATCTGAGACAGCAATGAAAAAAGAGATTTTCTTTCGGATTCATGGTAAAGAGATTTCCGAACATATTATATTACCAATAAAGTTATACATAAAACTATTATGAAATCTTCAAATTTGTAAAATTTTTATTGTTTCTTTAAAGTTGCAAGTTATATATAAAGCAGATGTCAAATGAGTGTCAGTAAATTGTTAGTTTATTATTTTTTAACCAATGAAATATTTGCAAACCTATATGTTAAATTTAGGATATTTCAAAAGGAATGAAGCGTCTAACATTCACAGATTTAATATAGAACACATCAAGACGAGTATTTTGATATATAACATGTAGGGTCCCCGAATATAGCATCATAGTCTAATTACACGAAAACATTAGTCACAAATCCGACAGTTTGTATTCCAAATTACAATACATACGACGTTTGCAGGACATGGAATCTTCCCTAAGTGCTTATGGTAGTTCGTGGCAACCAGTGAGAGAAAAAGTGCACCTGTAAGTGAATATGTAAATTCTCATGCTATTGTGATCCCTTACAAAATTCAAATCAATTTCCACTGACCAATTTTGATGGTTAACAGGTTTGATTTTGTAGGTACAATGATTAGTAAGACTGAATGTGACGAAATTAATTTTAATTGGATCTGGTAAGAGTAACGAGGACCATTTACACCTCTAAGGATATGCTAACAAACAGAATTGGAATTTCTAGGCCACTGAAAATATTAATCATGCAATAGTTCAGTTACTGCACATTTACGATCACAGTCTAACTAATAAGCGTTATCTGTGAAAGCTATCATTGAAGCAATTATTTTTTTATAGAAATTGTCACTTAGTGACGTGTTAAATAACGGTGTTACTCCATTCTTGCATAGCATAAAGAAGATAAGTGATTGTTGATTTATGTAAGATAGAGCTGGACTTCACCACTGTCAGTGAAACTTCGATTTCTTAGATGAAGATTTTCATGAGAGTGGGATCGAGTTGGATGGCGTTATGAAAACAGGCACCACTACCACATTGGAGGATATTTCAGCAACAGCCAAGGTCAATAAAATTCGAAAAAATGTTTTGCTGAAAGTAGTTGAGAACTTCTATTTGTTGCAGTTAATGTTCTCGATAGCATTGATTTTTACTTGTGTGTATGTGTATGTTCTCATTTCTTGAAATTTTCATGGTAGAAGCTTCCCACCTTAATTAGACTATGGCGCTGTATTCGAGGACTCTCTGAGTTATACATTAAAATCTTCAATAGAACGTATTCTGCTCGAATCAGTAAATAATAGACGCTGTGGTACAATCTGTATATGAAATGTAGGTAACTAAGAAAATATTTTTTTTTATCCAGTGTCTGAAAGATTCTTCGAGGACACGAAAGACATCTGTATCTGATTCTCAACACTTCATGTATCATGTTCGGAGGATTATCTGCAAAAAAGTTTGCTAAAGGAAATTTGTATATCCCAGTTCTATGCGTTTATGTTCTTTACAAAAGGAATATGCTTCCAAAATTCAGGAAGCTTATGTAATAATCATTTTTAACAGATGGGGAATCTTTGGCATCATGCCGTGCATCAACATGCACTTACTTTATGGCATAGGTCTGAATTACATTATGACAGGCATGCATCAAAACATAATTTTTCCACATTTCTTCAGAAATGTGGTTAACAAACATCTTTGAGAATTGGAGTTGTTGTTATGGATGTACCAGCGGATGAAACTTCATTGGGATTTAATCGGGTAGCTAATTACTTAGATATAGATTCACGCGGAACAGTAGACTGAGTATATTGGACATGAGAATTATCTCATACCAATATTAAACTCATCGTGCCCTGAACATTTCTTTTGGGAAAGTATGAATGCATCTTGATCTGTATTTAGTGGCCTAAAATTCTGTAAAATGCATTGCTTAAACTAAATCCTGAGAACATTTAGCATTTTTTAACGTGTTGGAATAGTGAAAATATTAGTTTTTTATTATTGATACGCAACTTATAGATGATTTCCTTTGGCGTATGGCATTTATTAAGTTAGTAATATATTTGTTTATTACTCCATTTAATGTTTTGAGGTGATGATTGCTTGTATTATATGTGTGCGTTTTTGAGAACCATTTTTAGCATGCTTTGAATACGATGCCAAGGCTCTATTCTAATCTTTTCCGATTTTTCTCTTATAAATGAAATATATTACAACATTCCTTTTCAGTATAAGAAATATATAATGCTATGTAAATCATAATACTATAGGCGATAACACGTTAGCCATAAAACTTAAGTACTAAGGACACAAAATTTTCATTTCAAGCATGAATCTGGCGTTGGAAGAGACATGATTACGAATAAGAGAACATACATTTTCTTGGTATTATATTTATTACAATAATTCAAAAAATGATTTCAACTTAGGATTTTAAATAATTTATAAAGTCATGTTCATTGTGGTCTATAGCTTGTTTTTCAATATTTCATTCTTTGTTATGCAATATTATAAAGAAGGTTTTAGAATTCATCTGCATATTTCTGTTGGGTGATTTCAAACCTAATTCTAATTTTTAATAATACTGAAAAGCAATGATCCGGATCAAATTCTGCATATACCACTGCATAGCTTCATTCAGCGTTCATAAGCATATTTATTGCACCTTTTAAATTATATAGTTTTTCATAATAAACAAAATAAATAGCTAATTTCCTATTCTATGTATAGGAAAAATTTAAATGAATTCAAATGAGATTAGTTTTTAATATATCTCAATCATTTCTTATGCTAATTTAGAAAAGAATTTTTCTTTTGAAAATACTACTAATGTTGCAATTTCAACAAGTAAATGAATTCAAACAGTGTATATTACAGTCAAAAATGCATTCGGCCATTATTTTGAATATTAAGCCAATTCAATTACTATAACTAATGATGGAATAAAACTGTCAAAACATAGTAAGATAGAAATATTATAATGTACACAATAACTAAAAAATTTGATCTTCATTAAGTGTCTTTCTTTCAGTTCTAAAAAAGTATTTATTTTGAAAAATATCTTCTGAATATTTTATTGACAATTCTTTGTGAAAATTAAAATTATATCATTATTATGTTAAATTATGTTATTAATAATTATATTATTATAAATCATTTTAATTACATACATTGTTTTTTTTATTTGTGATTATAATAAGGTATCTGGAAATAAATGATTCTTTTAAATTCTTTTTAGGTGATCCCACGCTTGTAGACATAAATTTTAATTAAATTAATCGATTATGATAAATAAACTCTAATAAATTTCAAACAAAAGCTAAACCACAAATTGATTACTCCACCACGCTGAAAGGCACACGAAAAAAAATTTAACGACCACGGTACATCCTTTGCCTAAGGAAGTAAGTTCCATCATTGATATGAGGAGCTGACCGCAGTTTTTCGTGTCCCCACTAGAGTGGCAAGAGCCAACCACTATACCAGGAAGCTTCTCATCCTCGATTACCAGGCACTTCCCCTTGTTACCTTGTAAAAGATTAAAATAATGCATTGTAATCCCAAACACATGTACAAAATTTGAAAACTTTATTTCATCAAGGTATAATATTTGTAATGATGAAACGTATCGTGTTAAAGAAAAGTGTTTAAAAACACGAGTATCACTATGCATGAAGTTGATGAATTTCATGAAATATTTTTAAAAATCTGAAGGCGCATTATTGCAAATTTTATTTTGAATATATTGTTAGAAAATACGTGCACAGAATGCAGTGGGATGTTATTCGCGGCCCTGTCTTTTTCAATTCCAGATCGATGCCCGAATTGAAAAGTGCGGATTCGTATTATTCGGCTTTCTGTCGAACGTGTTGTCTCCTTTTTATTCTCCGGTAAATCGGATTCTCTCTCTCTGTTAGCGTCGTGCGACACAACTGTTTTGTTCGGTCAGCTATTCTTCCCTTTCACGAGTCACTTCTGCGCGTTTTTCGTAAAACCTCCCTTTGGCGAAATATTCTTTTTGCATAATACGATATTCAGTACACTGGGGACTCGAAAGATACTCTCTTTGAAAAAAAATTCCTTCCTATATTGCTGCTTGCCGTTTCTCGAATCACGGAGTTTTTCAGCCACACTGCGTTTCAGTGTGTTTTAAGGGCGTTGTTTTGCAGCAGTACCTGCTTTTTTTTTTATCGGTAATACAGTAAGGAATATTCGAAGGCACGCGTAATTTTGAATATATCATATAAAATATTATCAAAAAAAGTATTATCTTATGTCCAGCCGCCTATGTGCGCAAAGTATTTTAAATCTATGGATTTTTCCCGATTTCGGTTAAATAATTAGAAAAAATGAAACCCAAAGAAATATTTTGGTTGCGAAGAAAGAAATTGTTCAAATCTTTTGATTAAAAAATTTAAATAAAATATTTAGAATATTATAAATTACAATGATTAAACAAATAGATTTAAAAAGAAAGATTTATGTGCTATTTCGGGAATAACATATTTTTTACTGAATTCTATTTAATCGTGGGCATTTAACATACTGTTTACATCATATGCATGTATTAATTTAGAGAAAATTTATGTTAAAGCTCTCCTGGAAATTCGAGAACACTGATTTTGGCTAATTTAAAGACATTTTAGTAATGTAATTCTTATGAAATACTATAAGTAATAAACTTTGAAAAAATATGTTATAATTAGTTTCTTAAATGTAAAGGTCAGCTATATATTTAACTCGCTCACTAATTTAGCCCAATTTGGGTGCAAGCTCTATATAAATACTAGGGATGGGTTTCTTTTTTTTTAAATGTGGAATTAAAAACAGGATATAAAAATGGGAACATTCTTAGAGATAAATTACTTTATATCCTGAGTATCTCATTTGAAAAAGAAATCGATTCCAAAGTTGCTCATTAGTTTAAAACAATCGACTTAGAAATGAAAATTTTAAAATAGTCTTTATATAATCGCTTATTTGGGAAGAAAGTAGGAAGTTTCTTTCTACAAAGCAAAATAACTTCATCTTTTATTACAAATATTGAATAATAATGTTTTAAAAATTCCATTATACATTTCCATAAAGATTTTTAGATAGAAAAAAAAGATATTCAGCACTTATTCATTTTCACGCTTGAAGACAATCACTCAACCATCTTTGAATATTTTGAGCAACACGAGGGTTATTTTGAGCAGATCTAGAACGATGCTGAAATGACGAGATACCTGAGCCGATGCAATCTTCCTCAAACTTAAATTCCACACCAATGAAATTATGTTAGACCTCGAAAGCATTGTTTATTGCACTTTGCATTTGAGATGAGAAGGTTTCGACATGGTGGTGGACTCTCATCATCCTAATGAATACAGAAAAATGTGGAGGTTGGCTTTTCTCATCGATAACTTGACGTTCTTCTCAAGGAAAATATGCCTAGTTATCTCCCAATTGATACATGCCTAAGTATCTCCCAAAAGAAGTATGCCTAAATGTATGTAAGAGCTATCACCGGTCAAGGCACTGTCTTGGCCGGTGATAGCTCTTAAGACACAGCCACACAGTTCCAACAAGTGTTGCTGATACGGTGGTTCGGTTATTCAGATTTTCCGTGTACATATGAGTGGGTCGGAGTAGCCGATTTAAGATTTAAGGATATATTCTGCAGATCTTCAGAGGAATCCAATCTGAACTGACAGATCTTTTGATCTCGAAAATGATACTATACAATGAGGATATAAATTTTTCAGATTTTAATTAATGTTTGGGAATAAAAATTATTAAAAAGCCACATACTATTTTGAATGTCTGCTAAGTGATTATTTTCTTACATTTATAAAGTTTGAACATAAAATAATGTTAAAATTAGTCGTTTTATACGAATATATATAAAATTGTAGATCTTAAAATCTTTGCATATTTTATGATAGGCTATAGATGATATTTTGAAGAATACACTTTATATGATCTGGTTTTCAAAAACCACAAGCCTAAAGAAGTTTATGAAGCCTTAAAAATAGAAAAAGAATACAGGAAGAAATTTTAATACGAGGATGTAAATCTTCGAAGAATAACTATATTAATGAAATATTTGTTATGTATTCGGTCAAGATAAATGCTTTATTCATTGTTCTCGAGTACATGTACCAAATTGAAGCAATTAAAAATGTTACCCTTTTCCCTATGTTCTAGACAAATCAAAAGAACAAGATAGTTTTCACCAATAACGAGTGAACTACACACTGTTAAGATTGATAAATATTAGTTGTCAAGAACAATCTGCTGTTAAGAATTAGCAACATGGAATTTGTTCCTAAAAATAAGATAATCCATTACGATTGTTTGACCGCATTCCATGTTGGATCTTCCTAGAAAACGACAAATGTTCTGCTTTATTTGCATTCTTATTTGCAACTTGCGCAGTTTATGGATGGTTGAAGTCACAAATTACTCTTTTAGACATTTCTGCAGTTGTCGAATAATTATTTCCCCAAATCATAAGCTTCAATATTTTTCTTTTCATTGAATCTTAATTGTTTTAGTAAGGTCGGTTCCTTTTAAAATAGGAAAAATTTTAAAATAGGACCATTTTAGTAAAACTCTTCCTTTCGATAAAATTTATATTTAGCGTTTTGTATTGAGAAAAGAATCGACGTTCTCTACATATTTTTAATACTGAATTTAAAGAGAGTTGGGATTTTGGTATCAAAACTTCATTTGAATTTTATCTATATAAGAGAGATAATTTTTTTAAACTTGTTCATCTATGTTTACACATTAACTTAGGTGAATTTTGCGCAAATTTTCTACAATTGTATGAATTTTATAGATAATCATATGCATTATTTTAGTTTTGTCGTGATGTCAATTAGTTTGTCAAAAATCTGACATACGTAATAATAATCCTTCTTGGCATGCATACGAAAAACAGGATAAAAGATTTATTTTTGACAATTTTCATTCAACATTTCAAAAAATTAATATTAAAATTTCAAAACTGCTAACAGATTTCATTCGTCTAGCTTATCTGTTCTGTACCACGTCTGTTCTTAAATCCGAGACAGATAAATACAATTACAAAAATGAATTTGTTCGAGCAAGGCTCTTAAAACATGGAAATTCCTCAAAATTTAGAGATTGAATTTTTTTAATGATTAAAATTTTCCAAGTTTCTATATTTCATATAAGAGAGTAAATTTTCGGCAAATAAACTGATGGAAAAGGGATTTAATTTTTTAAGTAAATTTCATTACCGTGGTAAATAAAAGCCTGATGAATATAGTGATGATTAATAATGATGATCGCTGATTTGTACCATGAGAGAAAATGTAAATAGATCTTAATGCACATTATTTGATACATAACTTTTTTTGAGCAAGTCATTTATTTGCTTAAACAAATTCAAAAATAAAGAAGTGAAATCAAAGAAGATTTCGAGTATTGAAAATCTTAATTGAAAACTCTAATGAAAAGATAAGATTTTATGTATAGCCTTCTTGGGAGTTTAGTAATGGGGAAACATCTATACATATAGTTTGACTCATTAAAATATGATATAACCAAGCCACTAAGATTCAACTAATGGCATTTATCGAATGGGATTATTTTTTAGAATATACCCTAACATTCTTTAATAAAATATATAAGTATTTAAAAATTTGTCGGAAGCTTGAAGTTTTATTTCAATGAATAAGATTGGCGTTATTAAGTTGCACCTAATATTCTCATCATTTCAGCCTAGAAGCTGAATTCACATTAAATCCTCACTAATGATACGTCCCGAAACGCTTAACAGGCTGTGATGTCCCAATTTCAGCGGATTACTCGTAGCTTACGTGCATCATGATACCCGAGTTCTATTCCGATAACCCTAAATATGTTAAATTGGCGATTAATGATACATTAAGTGTTAAATGGAAGCATTATAATAGTATCCATATAACATGTGATCAGCATTTTCTTTTTTTCTTTGCAATATTCATTTTATTGGGATTTCGTGTATATAATATGATACAATAGAATACAATATAAATATATGGTGTGTGCTTCCCAAATGAGGATGTTTTGTTTGCTATTTACGTTGCAACTTAAAAAAAAATATTACATGAAATATTCATTTCTAAATATCGGTTCTACACCTGTCTTTACTAAATTTTACAGTTATTTGACTTTATATAGAATACCAGTCTCTCCATATTAGATCAAATGCAGCTTAAAGAAGAAAAAAATGATTTATGTATCTTTTAAAGATGCGTAAAACGTAATTTAGATAAATTTTGACGGCTTTCTTTTAATAAAAAATGTTTAATCTGAAATGATGCATGAATGAAAAATTTAAAAGGTTTCATTAATTATTTTTTCTTACAAACTTCTATCGCATTTCACATTATACAAGTAATTGAATTTTATGGTAAATTTGTTTTTTAAGAGTGTTAATTGCAAATACGATTAGATGCAAATTAATCAATTTGCTGCATTCAGATGTAATATATTGTTTTAAATATAATCTTAAATAGGTTATTTTCAAAAAATGTTATATTAAATATAGCTGAAACTATTTTTATATTTTACCAATAAAAATAGATATTACAATTTTTTTTTAAATATGCTTAAGACTTCAAAGCATTATGAATTTAATAACTATTATTTTTGTCCCGAAAAAATGAAAAGTACTCTCTAGAAAAAAAGGTGGAATATTTTCAAAAGATGCTTATATTTTCGAAATATTAAATTTCCTTTGAGTACGTTTTTGCCATGTTTTATTTCTCACTGCAGTATTCAACTTGATGAGGATCAATACATATCCGAAATTCATATCCAAATACAATATGTTCCCATTAAACGAATATTTTATCAAATTAAGAATCATTCAATCTAAAATAGTACTTATTCGGTCTCTCAACATTTCAACAATCTATCTGAAAACAATCGTCAAGATTGTTGATTTTGAATTTTATTTTGTCACTTCTATAAACTAAATAATGAATACATTTTAAATATTTTTATTAAAAAAGATTTTGACTTAAAAATAATGTATACAAAGTATACGTTAAAAAACATTATTTATATTAGTATTATACTTGCAAATGTGTATTTAGAATTTCTTTACCAGAATAATTTCAACAGATAGTGTACAGCTATCTGTAAACTGTAACTGTAGTAAATTTCTTATTTTTTTGAATAAAAGGAAATTTTGAATACAAATTAGAAACAAAAATTATTTCTCATAGTTTATAATCAATTCAAGGAGCAACTCAAAGAGATAAATGTATATAAAATATAAATCTCTATCGTTTTTCCTTTGACGCTTTTCTTTATTCCGTCAATATTCCAAAGTTTTCGAAGGGTAAAAAATGTATTTTAGTCTTCATTATAATACTGCACCTTCATTTTTTAAAATTATTTCTGCCATATTTTTGTTCACAAAACGTTCACCGGCACTAACTTTTACAATCCGTTATTGAAAGCTTGCGGTAACTCCCACGCATTTTCTGAGAACTAAACTAAAGTTGCTCTGCCGACTCATTTTAGGCCTGATATCAGTTTCACGCAATGGACTGAAAGCCAATTTTAAATTTTTCTTCATTTTTCAGAGGTAGTAAAGAATAAGAAAGAAGAATAGAATAGAATAGTGAAAGATGAAATTAGAACAAGTCTTTTTTAAAGTATTAAATATTCCAAAGATATTTCTGTTAAATGCCACTTAATAAAAGATATAATTGGATTATCGAAACTATTCTTGTATCTTGCATGAGTATTTAAGTAATGAAATATATGAATTTGATATTTTATAATTAATATGCCGGGACTGATAAAAGCAAATACATTTATTTGCAATTTACTTGCAACAGTATCGTAAATAAATAATATAAAAACTTATAACGTCGTTTACAAAACTCATGGAAAAAATGCCATTGGCAAGAGTGTCAGTCAGATTATTCATTAAATATACTACAACACAACAATGAAGAAATATTTACTCTTATTTTGATGTGGCGTGGAATTTAGGTGCCAAAATCTTTCTTTTTTTGTTTTGTTTAGATTACTCTTGCGAACCATAAAACAGATTATTTCTTAAAGACAGGTTATATTTTTCGATGTTTCATTTTACCCTGGTACATTTTAGCGCAAACATTTTTGTTGATGTGTTTCAGTTGTGAAAATACAATTACTACTCTAAGCGCTTAGAGTTGTATTTTCTAAGGTAAAAGAATGAGATTTCTGAATGAATTCGCACGGTTCTTACTTTATAGGAAACATATGCTTGAAAGATTCATACTATTATGAAATCTATAAATCCGAATATAATCTCAAAAATCAAAATCTTTTCGAATTATTTTTGCAAATATAATCAGTCCCTATCTATCGTTACAGATCTTACATGAAAATTATAAATGTAATCTCTATTGAAACGTTTTGTTAAATTGATTTTTACTTCATGTTTAATGAAGAAGAAAAGATATTTGATGAAGTATAATTGAAGGGTTTGCTGAAGAAAGAAGATAGCTTTAACTATTCAAACTTGCAGAAAACCGGTGGTTGCACCAGGAGCTACCTCTATATTGCAATAAACTAATGAGTCAAACAGCTCCATCGCTTGAGTTAACGCGAAAATTCGCGATTGGAGCTGTATCTTTCTGACACCAAACGAACAAGTTTTTATTTTACAGCATGCAACTCCAAATTCGTCTAATCGGAGCTACATTCATTTTGTATCAAACCCTTGAATTGTTAATGTTATAAAGCTTTCAAAGATGCAATTCTATCTAAGTTATCTTTCTGACACCAAACGAACAAGTTTTTATTTTACAGCATGATAGGGCATGCAACTCTAAATTCTCCTAAATGGAGCTACATTCTTTTTGTGTATTCTTCAATTGTTAATGTTACATAGCTTCCAAAGATGTAATTCTATACAAATTATATTTTGGATCTATTTTTACAGTCAATACTTTCATGCAAAATTATAAATACAACAGAATAAAATTGAATTGCTTTTACCTAGCTTTTTAGCGTTGCTGCCACAGAATTTTGGAAATATCCTTTGGATGTATGTAAAATCATTGTCTTGTTTGATTAAGAATAATAGAAAGGATAATATTTATTTTTGCATTGGAAATGAATTCATTCATTGAAATTGAATGATGTATAAAAGAGAAGGGTACGTAATATTTATTATTTTTTATGATTCAAGAGCTTTAGGGTAGGCAATATTTTAGCTTTTTTGTTTATTTTTTTTCAGCAGAAACAAATAAATTTTTTGAGTATCCGACTCGTAAGGTTTATGTCAAAGGATATCATCCTTTTATAGCGAGATAACTAGGGCGGGCTAAGGTTGAAATGTAATTTCGATTGATAACGACTATATATCTCCAAAAATAAAGATTAGGTTTCCTCTCTGTTTACTTACCAAATAGTCTGAAAGTTTATACGCAATTATTTCTCTCATATTTCACATTCTTAAGTTTCTTCATTTTTTTCTTTTGATTAGAATAAGAATTGTGAATTTCTAGCATAATGCGAGTTCACCTCAGAAAAAAGGAATCTCTTTACTGTATTTTTATTTAACCAAAAAGAATGAAAATTGTTGAACGTATTTATAGTCATGTCTTCTATACTTATAATAAAGCTCAATGTGTGTGTGTTTGCGCTCTACAGGCCAGACCGTTGGACCTACAGATACCAAAGTTGGTACATGTATACCTTGGAGGTCGGGAATGTGCACCTCGGAGCCCTTTTTTCGAATATTTAATTAGAATTTGAATTAATTAAAATTTAAGGGAAATTTCGACGTTTTTCCTCTATAACTTCCGAAAATATTATCGCACAAACATGATTTTTATATCAATTTAAAGATAAAAAAAATTGGTTTTCTAACGGTATCAGTTTTTTTAAATTTATAACGTAAATTTCTATTTTTAACGAATTTTTAAAGAAATATTTTAACCATGTTTTTAGCAAGTGACTGGATAAAATAAAAGAATGCCGGAAGTTCAAATTAAAAAAAACTATCATCGCAAAATAAATCTAAATAAATGAACTTTTAGCACGTGACTGGATAAAATAAAATAAATATAAAATGTGATATTTTCTAAAAAAATAAATGCAAAGCAAAAGGTTCTATGATCGTTTGCAATATCTAAATAATTAATTCAACAAATCTTCTTTACGGTAAATCTGATCGAATTTAGACAGGATATGCATTGGAATCCCGACTTAATGGCATATTTCTATTATCGTTTGCAATATCTGTATCATTAATTCAATATTTTTTTTCATTATAAAATGTGATAGTTTCTAAAAAATAAATGCAAAACTAAGGTTTCTATATAATCTGCAAGAGCACGTCAAAAGGAAAAAATTAGGTTTTATCACCGTGTTGCCATCATTTTGACGGAAGTTTAAATTAAAAAAAAAAACAAAAAAAAAAAGAACTATCATCACAAATTAAATCTGAAGAAATGCAACTTTTAGCACGTGACTGGGTAAAATAAAATAAATATAAAATGTGACATTTTCTTTAAAAAATGCAAGGCAAAAGATTCTATGATCGTTTGCAGTATTTAAATCATTAATTGAATAAATTATCTTTATTTATACAGGATTGAATTTATACAGGATATGCATTCAAATTCCTTTCCAATTGCCTATTTGTAAAATATTATTAATAGGCATATATATTGTTTAATACTATTAATTTGATCTAAATGAAGTAAATAATTACATTTTTTGTAGTTTGAATCATTTATGAATAATGAGTTTTAGATTTCTTCATACTTTGCTCTGTGAGCCATATTTTACAAACTATCTTTAAATAAAAGTTGCTACAATAATCAGTCTTCTAAATCAATCATTAAAACTGACTCTTTTATAAAATTTAAGAATATTATTAGGAAAACGCGTTCTTTCAGAACTTTCAGTCCATCATCTTAAAGAAAATATTAATTTCAGGCCAATCAATGCCCGGAGTTAAATCAAGGCTAATGCATATGTGATTTAATTGAAAATTTTAGAACCCATTACTCATGGCGAACCAGCTGGTCGCCAAAGGCGGCTAGTATTTCATATTCTTAAGATATTCACTCCTCCCTAATAAGAACTAATATTTGTGTATAGTGCGTTTTCCAATATTTTATGCAAGGTGGTTTGAAAAATAAAATTCCTTTTTTTTTAAAAAAATGACTGAAACTTGATCAAAACACATATTTCTTCATCATTTCTGAAGCTATTTTTTAGAATAACATTTACGAATAGGATTTCTGGTTCAATATATGGTGAGGAGTTCATAAAAAAGATTATATTTTTTCTAAATCTATTCTCAAAATTAAACTGAAAAATATTTAATAAACAAACATACATAATGAACAAACTCCAATTTCATATTCTCAAGCAAATTCGTCCTTTACTTTGACTTACTCTGTGACATGACACTGAAATAGTTTTAAAAATACAGTTTACGGTGTCTTCTATCTAAATATTTACCCAAATGGACTGAAAATTATTCAATAAAAACAAATGCATCTTCCATTTCATATTCTTAAGCTATCTTGTCATTTTCCTTTAATAAAGATATGAATGAATAGTACTATTTCTATAACAAAATGGTTCATAAATAATGCTATTTTTTTATAAATAAATTTATGTAAATTAATTGAAAATTGTTTCATATGTTTTTAATCCTTTACAGTTTCATCCATTCTATAAGTGTTCTAACAGTCTGCTTATATTTAAATAAAACTATAAATAATTTATGAAGATAAAATAAGAAATAATAATGAGAGCTTTAAAACACGTTGTTGCCATAAGAAATCAAAAGACAGCTAAAATTTATATATATATATATATATATATATATATATATATATA
>JAPMOQ010035930.1:3174142-3191814 GCA_026543055.1 Argiope trifasciata
TATATATATATATATATATATATATATATAT
Organism: Argiope trifasciata; assembly: GCA_026543055.1. NCBI lineage: Eukaryota > Metazoa > Arthropoda > Arachnida > Araneae > Araneidae > Argiope > Argiope trifasciata. The sequence continues at coordinate 3,174,174 of JAPMOQ010035930.1, forward strand.
ATATATATATGCACACGTTCTTGCACTAAAATGTCTGAAATCGCGTTTTGCGTTCATATAATTCCAATTTTTAAGAATAGTTCAAAACATCCATGCGGGATAAAAAGAGATAGGGAACTATTTCCCTAATCAATATCAAAGTAATTTTAACTCTATATGATTTATCTGTGCTTGGTTTTTTAATAATATAAATAATGAATTTGAAAATAAACATGCTTTTAGATATTTACTTGTAAAAAAAACAAGATTGAGATTTTGAAGAAGAAAAGCGTGGGGAAAATCCTTTTAGTTAATACGACTGTGTTTAATTTTGTAGCATCAAACAAATTATCTTTAACCCCTTAACGGTTTTATTTTCTTTCCTATATATATATAAGATGATACTTTCTATTTTGGGAATATTTTCTTATTATGGTTCAAATGGAAATAAATACATTGAAAATTGTCTTATCTATGTATTCGATGTGATTGTGATATTGAATTATGATCCTTTAAATGGTTTATTTTTTGCTTTCTGCTATCAAAATTCGATAAATCGATGCACGTATGGCACTCAAGCAAAACGGTTAAGAGTTTAAATAAATTCGATGATTGCATTTCATGTATCATAATTCTTGGCGTCATGGAATCAGCGATCAGTAAATTTTATCGTCTAGACATTATATTATCATATATGCATATTCATGAAATTTCGAAGCCAATAAAATGAAGTTAAAAAGATGAAACTAGGTCTGAAATAGCAAGTTGAATTTAAAATGTTGTTTCTAATAAATACTAATTAAACCAAAAGAGGCGCATCTTATGTAATTCAGTTACATCCTCTACGGGAATATATTTACGCATACAGCGGGGAAGAATGTAGGAATGCAGGAACTGTGAATAGCGATCCAATGGAATGTATTTTAATTAAACATTTTACGTGATTTATTTATTCGATTATAGGAAGCTCTCACTTTGTTGATCCTTGAAACTGAATTCCCTCCACAACGATTTGTTTCTTCTTAGTCAGTATTTGATTTGATTTCCGTGTGTCAACACAATCAATTGTGCATAGCATATAAAATAATGATTTGCATCCTTTTAATGCTTACTGTAGGGAATTTCTATTCGTTTGAGATTCTATAGAAATTATGTCCTTCATTCAGTGTTCCAGTTTTTTAAATTTAATCTCCTATGATTTTTTTTACATAACTGATTAACATTCCTGTTATGTTTATACTCTGCCATAAATTTTTTAAACAAATTATTTTATGTTGGAAGAGTGTCTGAGTTTATGTAAGTTGAAAAGTTTTGGAGAAAGTCGCTTGAATTAGATCAATCATTGATTGGTTGATGCATTAATTCCAAAATTCAATTCGCTTAAAATTTTTATAATAAGAATTTTATGGAATTTTATTTAAGTGCATTTGACAATATTTAAGATAATTTTGTGTTTTAATATGCATAAATTTCACTTTAAAAGTTTTACATTTAGATCATCTTATGCAGTATTAAGTTTAGAAGGCTAAAAAAATACTTACCAAAATAAAATATCTTACAAATAAGAGATTATTTTATAAAAATATAAAGTTACGATCAAAATAATGATCAAGGAAATCAAAATAAGGATAATAATTGTAATTTTTATTTCATTATTCAAGATTTTTTTTATTTGATTACGTCATCCAGAGTTGTAGTTTAAATATGAGCTTAATTTTGTGTGTGTGTGTGAAATGGAATTAAAATAACGAAGATAAAAATTTCTGTCACATTACCATATGATGTGTCAAAACATATAACATGATTTTCCGCATTTTTTGTTCATTATGCAACAGACTCTGGTTTAAAAATGATTCCGAAAACAATTTTAAAACAATTTTAGAAAATGAAGATTAAAAGATTTTTAAGAAATTTGTTGGCAAAGCATTACACATTATATACATTTCAATCTCATCGCTTTAATGGATATTGATTCCAAATAAGAGCGTCGGACGTTTCTTGTATTATCTAAAAAAATTCATAAGAGAAAAATACAACACGTGTTTAGTTTAAAATATTATTAGTGTTTTTTGTGATAAGGAATTTTGAACGATATACTGCATATTTTCTGATTTTATTAATAATAATTTTTAAAAGAACTTCGTGTTGTTCAATTACCAAATGAGATGTCTAAATTTATTTTTTGCCAGGTCGTTATTTTAAATAAGGAACTCATCTCTATCCATAAGGAACTATCTATATCTAAAAGTAAACAATCAAAAGTTGAAATAACATTCAAGCTATATGTAATTAAGTTGAGTAATTTGCATAATATAAGTGAAAATATCAGAGAACAAATTTCCTATTTTTACAGCACAATATGTTAGATTTCTTTAAATATTTTAAGATATATTAAATTGACAATTTTAAAACTTTTAACAAGGCATGCTGGAAACTTTTTTCTAAATTAATCTAGTTCTTTTTAGGTTGACTTAAAAGTTTTCTTAGTTCATTTTAAAAAATTATGATGCTGTAAGCAAATTTTGGAATAAAGTTGTGAAAACTTTTTATTTAACTAGTTCTTTACAAGATAAAATAATTAAATTATTAAATTGATGCGTATCCATGCACAATCATAACTAATCTAAAAGTGTTGTCTGAAGTCCTTGTACTTCATTATAAAATCCCCTCCCACGAAAAAAACAATCGTGTGAGAACTGAATCTTAGAAATCTTAAATATTAATAAATTCTGATAAAGTTATGCATAAAAATATATAATAAAATAATTTAATCCACTTTTTTGAGTCAATGATCTTATTTAGTTTTTAATGATCTACCCTGTCAATTTATCATTTTTTGAGGTCAAATACTCACTAACTAAAAATGAAATATTCATTAATAGTCTTCAAATAAATTCTTTATTTTCTTTCATACTTTTAGCTTTTAAATATCATAATCATAATGTATACGTAACTTTTTCCAAAGTTTATTAAATGTTTCTTTTCTTAAAAGTTTTTATTGAAAAAAAATGATAAAGTTTAAAATTCCATTTTAGATCAAAAACAAACATATAATGGGGCATATAGTGCTTTTTCCTTTAAGTTTTTCCCTTTTCAAATTAAAGATTAGCATCCTTTTTTATGGATACAGGCTGAATCGAATAAGAAAAAAATAATGTGTTGTTTTACTCAATAAATGAAAAAAAAATCCAAATTTAAGTGCATAATATAAAGAAGTTGTGAGTTCACTTCTGTTGTGAAACTTCCGAAGAACGTGAAGATCAGCTGGCTGAAAATTCAAAACACACGCTGCTATAAACCTCGCGAATGTTCCTTGTGATGAAATAAAAAACAACGATCTTTCTTTCCATCCTGCATTGTTTCCCGTTGTAAATGCAATCTGGGTGCACGAGAAACAGTAACCTCACCACTTATCAATAATTAATTCAACTTGCACGTCTTCGGACCTCTTTGCTGTAAGTGCAGAAAAACGACAATAAACATTTTATACGTTTCAAATGAAACATTTTACACTTGGCTAGAAAAAAGAGAAAAAAAGCAGGGTTTTTTTCGAAAACTTGAGTGAATTACCCCCCCCCCCCATCAGCAAGCGATGTGACTGCTGCCTGGATGTTCAATTACTTAGAGTTAAGTCTATGAAAACTATTCTTTAAAAAAACACGATATATAAGCATTGAGGTTGTCACAGAGAGTTTCAAAATATTCTTTATACTAGCTATCTTTGGTGACCAGCCAGTTTGCCAATATTAATATTCTTTAAAATGATCAATTAAATACTTTATGTAGCTTGTCTTTTCATAGCTACTTCATCAAAATTTTATTATATATATTTTTTAAATTATAAAACGTACATCTTTTAGCTCATACCACAGGCGAAAATGGGTAATAAAAATAGGAAATATATTAGAAATTTTTTAAATCTTGGGTTTTAATATAATATTAAAATAATGCTTTAATGTATTGTATTACTGTAATGTAATATGTATAATGTTAAATAATCGAAGGAGTGGATTGGATTTTGTGATTTAAAGGCGCAAGAACCAAATATGGCTGTACTGCGCCAAAAAAAAGGCGTTAAAAAACGTCACGTGCAATTCAGTAATGGAATTTAAAACTCTCGTCATAAAATGAAAGAAATCTGATATTTAATAATATCGGCGGTTATAAAAATGCAAATTACATCACAGAAAAAAAACTTTTTCAGAACAGTTAAAGATTAAAATACCAATGAAATTTTCTTGTAACAGTAAAAAAAGTACAAAAAATAACATTTGTTTTCGAGTAATGTTTTAATAAAGATTAAAAAAAGTGAAAAAAAATTATTGTAATCTTTTGATTCGATGTTTCTTTAAGTATTTATCAGGAATTGGGGTACTTGAAGATTCACAGTGAAATTTTTTAAGATCAACCCATTTAACTTGACATTCATGGGGACTTTCTTTAAAAACAGTTATATGGACTGTGGTGGAATCTATTGAAGGTTCCAGAAAGAGTGGGGCTTCATCAATTGTTTCATGGGGATTGTATTCTATGCCATTTTATTTCACTGTCATGATTGGACTTATTTGTAATAATAGTTTTATCATCTTTAGGCTTGGGGGTTTTCTTAAATCTTTTTTTTTCCAATTGGTAACGGTTTTGAAACTTTCTAAGTTTAGTGAAGTAGCAGTAACTTTTAATGTAGGATATCTTGAGAAGTTTCTTCTATAGGAATACTGGGCGAAAAGTCTTTTATAAATTATCCAGATTTGGGGTAAATTTCAGAGTGTGTATAAGATGGTTGAAACGAATTCTTATTATTATGTATCATTTTTAGGCATTCAGTGCCTCTTGCTTCCAGCATTTTCTTAGTAGCATTAGCATAGCTGGATCCATCAACGGGCCTATGGGCATTCACAATTCGCTTTGCTTCCGAATATGAAATGCCCTTCTTCACCTTTCCAGGAATCATTTCCTTTTCAAATGTCCACGATGGACAGGAACGAGAAAATGAAATATGCAAACCTTTTACAATTGAGGCATTTTTCCGGTGCGGTACAGTTAGAGTTTTCTTGGCCTGTTTCCATATATCGGGCGCAAGTTAGAGATACACGGCACTAAAACGCTGGCATTTGAAATATCGCGAGGGATTGGGGATGTAAGACCTCACGGCCAATTTCATGTAACCAGCTTTAATGTATTTGGGTATTTTAGACGAATGAAATGTCAGAATCAAATGCTTGGTTTCAAGGAGTTGCCTATCTTTTCGTATTGTTATACTGCCGACCTGAGTGACCCCTTGACTTTTTAAGTACTTGATTAATTCAGCAACTGGAGAATGAAAAAGCTCCCCGCAAGATATTACTCCTGTGGAAAAGTTTAAAGTCGTATGTGCACTTACGGTCACTAGAATGGAGGCAATGTTAGTCGTTTTTACAATCTGGTCTTCCTTTTCAATAACTTCAATGAGCCCTAATTTCCGAACGTAATTTCCGAACAATTGATACTGTTCCAAGATGAGCAGATATATTCTTTTCAACTAGAGTAGGTGAAACAGAACGAAACGTATCGTTGGTAGAAGTCAAAGGGCCTTTCAAAATAAAATTTAAAAAAACTTTACAAAAGGTTTTGAAGGTGATAAATGGTGTGGCATTTGATGCCCACTGAAGAGAGTTTGGTTCTTTTCGCCCATGCACAAAAAAAATCAAAACATTCAAGACCCGACGGCACCGCCCACCACCGAGCCCTTCAAGGAATGGCAGTTACCGACTCTGAGAACCCCAGCCTCAGCTCTTACCATAGTGCTAGTCTAGACCTATATACGCCGGGAGCCATATCCAGAAACGTTGACCACCCTTTACGCCAAGCCTCGGAGAACACCTTCGAATCCTTTGGCTTGATCCCTAGCAGACTAACCAAATGGATAGAATGCCAGTCGATTGATACACCGGGTATCACAGTGCACCGCCTGTCTAATGTGTCGCCAAGCACGGCAAACACGTGGGGGTATTTACTGTCCATGAGAAGCAGGAAGCGATCAGAACGGCGACAGCTTCTCATGGAGAGGTCCCTCGCCTACCCTAGTGGGAAGCAAGGAAAAAGAAGACTGCAGAATGCGAAGTGGAGAGTAAACATGAAGGTAGTAAAGATCACTGGATACCTCAGGATTGGGACACCCTTACTCACCGTAAGAATGTGAACCCCTGAATGGAAATTAACTGAAGAAAAAGTAAACTAATGTAATGTTAATCCTTTCAAGTAATGCAGCTTTTTTCTTGCAAATGATAAACTTAACAATATAAATCCTCAAGAAAAAATTTTAAGAACTGATTTTGCTATCTATTCTTTAACGTAGGAATAGAAAATATTTTCACTTTCTAATATTACATCAAAGTCTTCTACTTGATTTGGGCAAAACTATTTCAAAAGTTATAATTTTAAGTGGAAGCTATGTTCCTGTAAGAAGCATGAAATATACGATATAATAAAGAATTTCACAACTATTTGGATCGAACCGCTAAGCTATGTATTATAAATGGAAAAAATGTGAATCAATCTCACAGAAGAAAATGCTCCATATACAGATATTCATCTGCTAAAAAGTATTAAAAAACTCTATTCTTTTATACTTCCAAGAAGATGTTTCAATACTCTCTAGAAATATAACATTTCACTTAATGACAAATCCAAATCATTCGTCAGTTCTTAATATCTTTCGCTTAAAAAAGGAAAATAATTGAAAAATCTTTTCAACATGGCAACTTCATTAAAAATATTATAAAAGTGTCAAAACTTGTAAGTTTATATTAGAAACAACCATTTCAGTTAAAGTAACTCGGAGGGACAACAATTCAGAATTTTTTCTGGAGATTTTTATTTTTATTATTTCAACACTTTTTGAAATTGATTTCTTCATTGCAGAAAGTTTTTGAGACTGATAACAAAGGTTGCTTTAAAATAAAACATCGTTGTCCTTTTTGAAATGGAACTGATTTGGTTCAATAGAAAAAAGAACATATCGTTATCTGGTGATTTGAGATTACATTTCTGAAAAAATATTCTTTCTTCGTTGGCGGATGAAATTCGGTGCTTTTGATAGACGGGGCCGAATTTTTTGAGAGATGTAATCCATATTATTTTGATGGAATTCTTTTGAATCGGGCTTATAAATAGTCCCGTTTATTGAAATAACATGTACTTAAAGACACAAATATACGCTTAAGATTGTAAAATAATCTATCGATGAATTGCAGTCGAAAAAAAAAAATGCATTCAGGCAAAAAAAAAACACCTCTCTCTTGCAATTTAAAATATTTTACTCAATTTACACATAAATGATGTATGAAAAAATTATTATATTTTATTGAAGTTAAGAATACTTATCAGAAGGCAACAAGAAAAAAACTATTATAAAATTTATGGACAATTCATATAAGATAACTAGATTTCTTTTCACTATTATGTTAAGCAAGAAACGTTAAATTAACATGCGCTTTAATTTTTCCTTTTGTTATTGTCATTTTATGTCATGCAAGTTTTGATAAAACTCCATATATATCAAATATACTCGCATATATACCATACACAATGTTTAAGAAAATATTATAATTATCATAGTACAGCTTAAATTTTAAAAAATTGAGACTAAAACTCTGACTCTTACAAATCATTTATAAATAAAGTAAAAAAATACTTAAAACCGAAAATACAAAAAATAATGAAATGAAATTTTACAAGCAAAATAATACTTTCTGATAAATTTTAATTAGTATTGCTGCTCTCCGCACTTTTAATTTTCAGTTTTCACTCCAGAAACACTCCTGGTAGTCCTGAAAGCATCTATGTGGCGTTACGTTCATAAGATTCAAATTGATGCAATAAATATATAATAAAACAATTCCTTTTTTAAAAACATAACAAGTATTATAAGAAATTCCTACACTAATCATGACTCAAGTAACCTAATTCTGATTTTTCATGACTTTTTAATAATTTTAGTCTTATATCTCAGTTAGAAAATAATGTAATTTATCGAAAACGTTACATCTTACTTCTTTTAATAGATATACAGCTAAAAAAAACAAAGTACATTTTTTAATAATCTCCATGCATCAAGTGTAACACTTATTATTTCTCAAATACATGTTAAAAAAAAGATTCTACGCTTCTACGATAAATTCTAATCAAGATATGAAACTTTCAGTTTTATTGCTTTAGATTAATCAATGACAGCCTTGAGAAGACTACATGCATTTATAGGATGGCGCTCTTTGTGACATCTTTCGAAATAGTCTAAAATTGCTTAACGGGATGGTATTCAGTGTTTCATAAATCCAAAGATTTTGCAGAACTATGAAAAGTTTGTTTATTTAAAAGTAAAAATATTGTCTAATTATGAATTTTAAAATTTAGTGTTTATAACAAATTTTAGACTTCATATTTTTTTCTGATTACATTTGTTGATTCCAAAAAATAACACTTCATGTCTTTTAAATCTTATTGACAAGTGAATGATATTATAACTACTTCTAACACTTTTTAAAATTAACTATTAAGGCATGATTAAAGTGTATACCTTGCGTATGGTTGAATCGGTACTTTTTTTATTAACATACTTTCAAAATTTTTACTAAGAAAATGCCAGCGAATTCAACAGATTTTAATATTTTTACGGTCTATTTGAAAGAAAGATACTTCGAAAAATAAAGTTAAAAAATGCTGCTTCAAGAAATGTAGCAAATTTGAATGACGGGTAGATCTAAATCTTGCTACCGTTCTTACAGACCGTAATGAATGGGATACGATGTTTTGGGGACATCCAAATTACACACACTAGATGCTCATATAAGGAAGAACTGAAAGAAAAATGCCCTGGTCTGTCATATTTCGGTGAAATAACATCGAGCAGTGAAGATTCGTCAATATTTCAAAATTCTGATGTTTATCTTACATCAGAATTACTTCGCAATTTCGTCAGAAACATAATTCTAGAGGCACTACGGAATAAGTATTTATGAAATATATGTTAAAAGAGTTTCTCTTTAAAAAAATAAAGGATGGCTGAAGTGGGTTTGGAAAGATAACTTTTCTTACAAAAAGTTGTTTCGGTCTTTCTTTGGTGATCTTTGAGAAAAATGATTACTGTAGGAAAATATTCTGTAAAAATATTTAGATTCATTACTATTTACAAGTCCCATAAATTCTTTCAAAAATCTATAAAGTTTCAATTCAGAGTATTTGTTTAGTTATATATAGTGAATTTTATTGTTGTAGTGAACAAATAATATTAAAATTTATTTTAAAAAGTGGGGATTTCAATCTAAATTTGTGACGATCTTATGACAGAATTCTGCGCATCTCAGACCATTATAATAATTATGCATTTCCCCCTCTCAGACTTTCTTACAAACATTGATGAATTCTTTTAATTAAGATTTTAGTTATATTCAGAAAAAAAGTTCACATCCTAACGCAATTGCATAACATTTCATTTATGAAGCGAGTCTAAAATGAAGGGTATGTCAGTCACGCCTTCAAATATTTAAAAGACATAAAAATGTTAAAAAATATATATATTTTAAAAGTACGCCACAAAAAAATCCAAAGAAGGAGGAATGACATGAATAGATCATATTTCGTAATCAATCTTCATTACATCTTTAACCATACCGAAAGAAATTTTAGATAAGACTTTTAATAAAACTCTTATAAGTATTCAAAGCAATCTTCAACAGTTGTATTAAAATTGAAATGCTAAATTTTTCTTGTATATATTTTAATTTTCTTAAGTTGTACATCGTTTAAGTGTTCTGGCAACTCATTACTAAAAGTAGTAGTTCTTTTTAATGAATCCATTTTTAAAAACTTTCTTGTCTGTGACATTTTATTGACTCATCCTGAAGAAAATATTTAAAAATCTGGTATGCTAACAAATTAATATTTTAAAAGTTAAGCTTATTGCAACATTCACTTTAAATAATTCTCAGATTCATGAAGTGAGTTTTTTTTCTTAGTATTGTTTGAGCTTCACTAAAAACAAAACATGCTTTTCTAGAATTCCCAATAGAATAATACATTTTTACTAATATTCTTTAATTACTGAAAATACTTCGACTAAATAAGTAATCACCATAACAATTCTTGAATCCAGCCAGCAAAAATGCATTGAAAATATTAAGCCTCTAAACCTTATGGCATAGATGATATAAGATTCATTCGAGAAAATCAGAAATATAGAAACTAAAAAAATAAATATTTTCATCGACTTAAGGAAACCATTCAGCATTGAGGGTGGATATGATTTGCGGCGAGACCACTTACGTTTGACTTCTCTCTAAAAGTTAATCATTGTTAAATTATATTAATCCATGTAGACTATAAAGAAAATTATTCCATAACAGCGTACTTTATCATATTTAAAAATTAATTACAATATAAATATAGTCGTACTGTCGGTTTAAAAATTAATTACAATAAAAATATAGTCGTACTGTCGGTTTAAAAAGTATCAAACTTCTGAGGGAAAATAAGAAAATAAATATCACATTTTCTGTCAAATTATTTATTTCAATGAAAGAAAAAATTGATCCTCTTTATTGATCCTCTAAAACTTACACTTCCGAAAAAAACATTATTAAGCAGAAAATTAAATATTTTCTCTCAGAGAGAGAGAAAAAAGACAGAGATACAATCAGGAAATTCCATATTTTCGAAAGGTTACAGAATTAAATTTCGTTTTATTTGATAGAGAGCCCTGACAGTTGAAATAAAAATGATATTTATAATTTTGAATCGTAATTTGATAATAAATTCAACCAATGAACGAAATATTTTCAAAAACAAAACATACAAATTACTACGATAGGTTTTGATTAATTTAGTTGAATTGGTACTCGTGTATAAAATAGCTTGTCTAGATAGAGTAATAGATACCGGTCTGAAGTTTTGATACGACTGTTTTCCCAGGAAAATTTCCTAGATAATATTAGCATCTGTTATGACAGACAAGATTTCGCTTTCAGTTGTATTCGTTCTCATCTAGGTGAGTTCAACTACGTATGTGGAGTAAAATTTACTTCCATTTGATCTGCATGGTAAACAATTCATAAATACGTAAGCGTATGTAATTCGTATTATTTTATAAATATGTATTCATATGCAGTTAATAACTGATGTATTTATAAAACATTACTAAGATTACACATCTGGTGTTGTGAGTTATGGCACTTTTCATAAGTCCCCTGACAGTCATCGATCAGAGATTTAAACCTAATGAGCGTCTCTTGATTTTTTCAAGTAGCGCCAGGAAGGGTCAAGAGTATGACTTAGCTACTTCTGCATCACATATTAGCTTCAACGAGGAAGACGAGCTACCCTTATGATAAGACGCCTGTATTAATATATTAATTTATTCTTAATGATTCTATACATATATCACGAAGAATATTGATTTCGTTTTTATCACAAACACAATTAAGTGTTGTGATTTATTGGCACTTTGTAGAGTTACTCTGGAAAATTTAATACCCACATTCTGCTACTTACATATGATATCAAAACCTTCACTATTCCAATTCGAAATCTGTAATTTCATAGCGATAACAGAGGTGGCGGCGGCAATTAAAGTGCTATAGAACCAGAAAGATAAAAAAAAAGTAGCATAACAAAGCAATTTTTAATTATAGCCTTAAATATGTAAAATTGTCCTCATCTACATTAATATTATTTATAAAAATCAAACAGCAGTAGACATTTTAACCATGAAATAATTCCTCAGCCAAATCGGAAGGGGGAAAAAACACCAGCAGGTTGTTAGCTACTGCAGAGGGCCACTTCAATAATCTCTCGATCTTTATTGGGTGGATCCTAATGCAGAAAACCAATTAACACGAAGTTTCTTACAAAATCAGGAACAATTTCTTATTATACCAGCGTTTCTCTGAATAATCCTTCCATACCTCTCTCCTCTATCTAAAACCTGCATTTCATTCCCGTCAGATCTCCATCTTTAATTTTCTCAATGGTGAACTTGAGTTCCTTATTACCCAATATCTTCATCAGTGTTCTTCAATTGACTGTGGGGAATCTCTGCTAAGAATCCATCTTGGAAAATGATTAATCTCGAACACATATTAATTATGATCAGTTCGCAGCTGACACAGACTGAAGTTCATATGAGTTCGACACTTAAAGATAACGGCTGTGACGATTGATCGATTCTTTAAGACTTTAGGATGTTTTCTTCTCCTTTGAAAACATGATGAATGTATTTGAAATGACGGGCGCAATTATTCTAAAAGGGATTCATTTGATGGTTCGTAAATATAATTGAAGGACAGCCGTATGTGGTCCATTTAATTGGTGATAAGTGAAAATGGTGTTGTTACCACGGGCAGGATTGCAACGTGCCTTGTAAGGAAAAAATGAGAGCGTTATAAAGTGTTTAAAAAATTAAAAACGTTCAACATAGTTCAGAAAAATTCTTATATACACATCTGACGTTAATTAGGTGGACAAAACAGGTCTTTCTTGGAAGCGAGAATTAAAAGTAGTTAACAATCTGGAACAAAACTGCTAAATAACAAGATGGGATATTATGACGATTATTTTAAGACATTTCTCCATCTTAAGGTATTAAAAATAAGTAATAGTATTAAAAATAATTTATTTCTAGAGAAAGAAAAAAAATTAGGTCAGAATTAAAAAATTGTCGATAATTAGAATGCATAGTAGTTTTAAACTTTACTAAATATATATTCCATTAGATCATTTAAGGAATTGAAATTCATGTTTTTTTAAAAATAAAGTTTAGCAAAAAAATTTTAGAAATTGGGTGAGGATTGCTTTTTTCCTTCACATTTATAGTATTAGGTTTGTTTGACATGTTTTATAATAGGAAGTCATTTTTCTAGTTGGTGAAAAAGAATCCAAATAGAATTAATGGATCTAAAGAGCACCAAGATATATTCATAGTAATAGATTCTTTATTACAATATCCTCCTGTTCAAAAGATAAGATTACTGTGCCATTGGAAAGCCAGCTTATTTTTTCACAACACTATTTCAGTAGTAGTTCTATCATAGAATTCATGTAATATGTGAATGGATAATGATCCATACTAGAGAGGATCACACTGTCACTGATTTAGCAGAAATGTGAAACCACAGAAACTTAAAAGTGATAACCACAGACATGTTTGTCGATAATCAGTCTCAACTTTCTTTTAAATTTTTTAAAACATTTATTGATTTCGTTACAATGCAGAATGAAATTTTTACAAGTGGCCAATGAAGAGTCAGAAAAATTATTAAGGGACCTTTCAGAGAGCTTTATTATTTTATCTTTGCTATCCTGCGTGAAACAAAAATTGCTTAATCATGGAATGTGGTTGAAACTTAATACAACAATATCAGCGAACTGCTGTAATAGTGAACAGCAATCAATGGGAAAAGAACATATCTGTACAATTGAAGAGGAAGAATCTCAGACATACCTTTAGGGAAAAACCTCGTTCTCCTCCACAATAGTTTGGAAAAAAGGCCAAAATCTCATAAAAGTTTGAAACATTTTTCTTTTTTACAAAATTTTTTTCAGTATGGTTTTTACCTGTAAGGAACAAAGCATAAAGCCCCGAAGAAATACACTTTACTGAGGTTGCTTTTTCCATTTGGAAACTATAACTATATTATCTGACAATAAAAATCTATTTTTTATACATTGATTCATTTTATAAAACCGATTTAGATCAAAAATATTATTCTTTTTAATTTGTACAGAGTTACAAGGTTTTTTTAAAAATATGTTATATATTAATGTATACAAATAATTTTACAATTATTAAATCAAATATATTTTGTGTAGAAGATGAAATATGTTAAGTTTTTGGCAAATTCTCAATTTGTTTTCCTTTATCTTTAAAATTTTATATTTTGAAATTTTAAAAGTTTTGTTCATTATTCTATTTGTTATTTATATTACATTCTGTTCCATTCAATTTTGAATTGAAATGACATTCTTATACGAAAAACGAAAAGAAAAAGCCCCCGGAATTTTAAAATTTAACTGATAAAGATATTCGGTCTTTTATTTCTGTAGCCTTCAAGAAACTTGCATCAAACTTTAATACTTTTTGACGCTCATTTTATTGTTCTTGAAAATTTATACTTTCTTATTTCTAAAGTTCCAGATTATTGATATAAAATTATCAGCTATATTTATAGCTGTTTTTCTTCATCAGTATATAACATTTAGTTTTCTTCCAAAAATTTATTCATTTCACTTTTGTGATTTTTTTCATTGCTTTATTTTATTTTTATGTTGAATTTCCTTCTCGTTCTTTAACAGTAATAAAAGCATCAAAGTTTTGATCAAGTAAGCAATCGTCTGAATATATTTTTTCTACTCTTGTGCGTTAGGAATTCATGTTGGACGGGTTAGAAGTAATTCAATTCATGTTAGACGTAATTCATGACATGTATTACCAAACAATACATACCCGATTAAAAAATTCCCGAAGATTTTGAAAGCAGTTGAAATATTTCTTTGTGTCAAACAATGAAAGAATTATCCTTAAATAATCAACTAATGCTGTTCAAACAATTCTTCGTTGCACCCACTTTTCTCCATTCTTATATTTTGTTGAATTTTTGAATCTGTTTCTTTTCTTTTCCTCAGCTTAATAAAGATAGCGTCTGGAAGATTGAAATGAATTTATATTAAATATGAATACATTTTTCTTACATATTTCTTTAAAATTATTTCATTTTGTAGTGAAATGTAATAGCATGTTTTACAACATGTTTGCGATACAAGTGGAGAAATGCTTGTACTTATAGAAAATGTAATAAATCATAAAAAGTAAATAAAAAAGCAGTTAAAATATTATAGCCTTTTCCTTTAAGCACTTTAACTCCTTTTTAATTTCATTATGCTTATTTTTTACTTTCAATAAATTTATAATTATTTATTACAAAAACATATATTCGTCTGAGCAAATGTATCAATTTTTTTATCAACAATATCACTTTTATGGTAGGTTTTTGCCTTTTATTTTCCCTTTTATCTCCTATTTATTCCAGAACATTATTATGGTGTAGAAAATTTTTCTAATCAAGGGGACATAGTTTATATATTTATAAATGTAATTACTAAAATATGTATGAATTTAATAAAAATAGCATTTATGGCATCTAATTATTAGGAGACAGTCTTTTTTGTCATAAAATAGAACAAAACTTCTTATCTGTTAACGGGAAACACAAAAAATATTCTTTAAAAAATTGTATTTATAGATTTTAACATTTTATTTCCTTGTGAATAAAATTTCCCTAAGTATATAAAGACAAGAATTTTACTCAACGATCTATTGAAAAATATATATGGCACATTTTCCCTCTTATAGCTTTTTTCACCCAAAATTGTCTTTTCAGATTCAAAAAAAAAAGTTCATTTCTTATATCTGGCGAAAGCGAGCAGAAAGTGTTTAAATGTTCACTTTGAAAGTTTAATAGTTAGGGTTGAATCCGTGAGTAGAATAATATTTTTTTAATAAAAATATAATTTCAATATTTTAATAATATAATAATAACAGTTTTTTTTTCTTTTTGCTACTGGTGAAAAGAGAGGACAGACCTAGTGAAGACAGAAATGATGCAATTCAAATGAAGCAGAAAAAGTTTTTAATTAGAATCTTTTTAATAGTTGGAATCTGGCGGCTAGAGAGTATTTATTAAAAATATTCCTCAAAAACTTTGTCATGATTTTATTTAATGTTCGGATCGAATTCCATTATAATCGAACCTTAAAAAATATGAAACTGCTTACAGTGAAATAATAACTTTTAATTCCAATCAAAATGATTTGGGTGTGAATGAAGTTCGATGGTCACATGAATTTTTTAAAACTTATCTTTTATATAGTTGTAAAATACTTAAACAAAA
The DNA here is from genome assembly GCA_026543055.1 of Argiope trifasciata. Lineage (NCBI taxonomy): Eukaryota > Metazoa > Arthropoda > Arachnida > Araneae > Araneidae > Argiope > Argiope trifasciata. The sequence goes on from JAPMOQ010035930.1 coordinate 3,190,070, forward strand.
ACAAAAACTACACATTAACTTCCACGTTATGTCTCAATAAATTAAATTTGACGTCTGAAAGTACGTAGTCCCAAAACTCCTGAAGTCTGAAAAATACGTAATTTAAAATATAGCCCATTGATAAAAATATTACACTTAAATGCAATATTTACAAATTGCAGTCTTCACCATACTTATTTATCATGACTTTTTACGAACAAAGAGTTACCAAAACGAGAATTTAAGAAAATTACAACTACATTGAAATTTCATCAATTCAAAATAACAATGAAGACTATTATTTTGCTTTCACTCTCTCTATATATATATCTATTTTTTAAACAGCTACCTATTGGATAATTTTTGACTTTTTTAAAATTTATCGTAGATTAGAGTCTTTTATGTGTAAAAGATAAGCGACGCATGCAATGAAAATCTTGATTTGTTTAATGAATATATTTTAGAATATAAAGTATATCAAAATTATGCTGAAATTTTAAGAATTACAAAAACTGTATGATTAAATCCTACAATGAAATTAAAATTGATAAGTAAGAATTTTATTATTTTTTTGCAAAATTATTTCATTTAACTTTATATAATCGTCTTGTTATTTTTCTTTTTGTACACCCATTCAGTTTTGTTTCCATTAATTACCTTTTCTTTGAACGCTAATGCAGTTTAAAAAAAATTATGTTAATTAACTAAACATCAAAAAATATTTAAGTAGGTTTAAATGTATTAGTAAATCATAAGATACGAATTTAAAATAGTTTGTAGTTTGTCACCGTTTGACCGTTTAAAATAGTTTGTGACCGTTAAATCTGTAAAATTAAATCTTTGCTTAGTTATGCGTTTTATATTATAAAATCTATTTGACAAATTATAGTTTTCCTAAATATATCTATTTCGTGAAGAAGTTTAATAAAATAACACTACTCTTCTCTAGAATTGCTCTTCCTGCAGTTCTACGGACAGTTGTTAATCTATTTCTAATGCTACTGTTAATGATAAGAATCTAATTTATTTAGATATAGGGAAATATTTTTAAGAAAGGCTGCGCTATTAAGTCGAATTAACCCTTTTATCTCGGAAATCATGTGCTGAGAAAATGAATTAAAATGAAGCAGAGTTAAAAAAGAGAATTTAAGGTATGATCCAGCCACTTGGCGCATTTTTAAAAAATCAGCAAACCGCGGTTTTTAGCCACCTTTTCCGAAATGCGAAGATAGTGGTTTGTGCGTCTTTAATTTCGCGAAGTGGCAAGGTTAAATTCCGGTTCACCCTAATTTAGCTTATAAATGTACTTATTTATACAAAATAACTTAAATATTCACAGAAAGAGAAATTTGGCATCTTAAGCCAATATAGAACTTGGCATTTGAATTAGTTTCTTCTACTACAACGACCCTGGTGGTAAGGTCTCGGAGGGTTGTAGGTTCAAAACCTGATTCCACAAAAGGACCGCAATGTAAGCGGGTCTGGTGCATGTTAAATAAGCCGGGGACAGACATTCTCCCTCTGGCGAAGTGTGGAGTTTGAACAGGGGGATTGCCAGTTCAGGTGTCGTCCTTGTCATCTGACCACGGTTTAAAATTACGAGGTCCGTGCCGAAATAGCCCTAGTGTTGATTCAAAACGAGACGTTAATGGAACTAAACTATACATCATCTACAATGCCTGAAGATAACGATTCTGATAGAGAATAACGAAGAAAAACAATTAGCAATATAAGAGAAAACGAAACTAATTACGGAAACTGAACCA
>JAPMOQ010035930.1:3191824-3218107 GCA_026543055.1 Argiope trifasciata
AAAACGAAACTAATTACGGAAACTGAACCAAAAACTATTTCGGATTCAAACAAGACTAAATATAAATGTTAGTATGATTGAAACAATTAATAAAGAATCCGGTCTGAGGACTTTCTCAAGGGTCACCCTCAGACAGGGATTCAAACCAGGGATTTTTTCTGTGAAGAGTCTGACTTTCGTCAAGAAATTGACCCCTCGTGACCCGAAAATCCCAGAATATTGAGGTTTTGGTGATAAATTAGTATCACACAAGAAAAGACATCAAATTTGAACAAAGTCACAGCAACCAAAAAAACATGAAACCATAAAACCAAATTTGTCAATACAAGAATGTATAGAGACTACAAACTAAATTAAAATCTAACATATCACATATTTTAAAATAGACTTTATAAAATAAGTTAAACTGAAAACCAATAAAAATCACAGAAAACCTAACAATCACAAGAATAAAATCAAATAAGAAGGTAGAAAAAACACTCACTAAGCAAAAATGCTTCTTTAAACACTAGCTGAGAACGAACACAATAAAAAGAGTAATACTATATCTGTAATTGTTCGGTCATATACTACGTCATCAAAAAGAGCCCTAGGAACCCTAGGACTTTTGCAATATCGAATCATTAATCAAAAAACAATTATATAAATTCTAACTAAATAACTAGTTTTACTCAAAAGATGGCGCTCCTAGGGCTTTTAGCTCAAATCGCTACACCATACGGACTCTTTAGAAATCCACCTACATTTATTGGGTGGATTCTGGCACTGAAACCCGAATCAGAAGAAGCTTCTTATAAATCAGGAACCGTTTTCTTCTAACATCAATATCTCTCAGAATTCTCCTTACGCACCTCTCACTATTTAATGTTTTGACAATCTTTTCCTTTAAAAACTTGGTGAGATGGTTTGAACACTATTGAATGAACATTATTTGTAATGGCAAGAATTCTGTCTGCCCCTTCATCTGGATACAATAAATGACAGAATGATTCTGCTGGTAAAAAAAAATCTACATTTGATGGTCCGTAAGCACTTAACTAAGTGTGGGAAAACGGGTGATATTTCATCTATCCGGAATATCAATTATGATATGAGGGAAATGTTTACAGGATTAATGCTATTTCATAATTTATTTCTTTTATTTTAAGAAAATATCTGCAATATGTATTTAAGTTCCGCAAACTACGTTAAATTTCCATAACTGTATTTAGTTTTAATAAAAATGCATTTTAACGGCGAAACATTTCATTTCCTGTATCTGAGCCCTTCACACAGATCTTATTAAACATTTATTACCTCTTCTCATATTTTAGTATCATTCTTATGTTTGAAAGATAAAAACCTACACCATTTTAAATATAAAAATCTGCACCATTTTAAAGATTAAAAAATCTACACCATTTTAAAGATAAAAAAAATCTTCATCATTTGAAAGATAAAAATCTGCAGCAATAAGCTTAGACAAAAAGGCAATTTTCTCAAAATATAGTCGTAAATCAGAACTATAAATACACTTTTATTTCAAAAGCAATCAATAATGTTCACTTTAGTTTGAAGAAAGAAAAGAGCTTTATTGCAGCGAAACATTTTATTATGAAATCAAAAAAATGATTTTGTACTTCTTTCGAACACAATGCTGTCTTCGAAGGAGTGTTCTATTATATCTCCTCGGCAAAACAAATTGAAATGAAAAGTAAATTCTCACTCCTAGTGTCAGTTTACGTGAAGTGACTCTTTTTCATTATATTTCAGAAATTTCTTAGCTGAGAAGGAGCATTATTTTCAGGCGAAGAATTTTATGATCTGCTAAAGCATGTAACTTTTTTCTTTCTGTTCAAAAACTCATTTTGAAATACAAATCTTTATAAAAAATTGTATTTTAGTTTTTTTAATAAAAAATTGTCTTTGAGATTTTTTTCCCTTTTTTAAAACTACTACGTTTTTTTGTGTGTGTATGAATTATAGAAATAAAATATTTTCAATATATTTTAATAAACTTTATCACCTGCTTGTTCCTCTGTAAAATATACTTCAAGTGTTTCATTGACGAAAAAAAAGCAGTAAATGGTTTAATTTTGAAGGATTATTATTAGTTTTCACTTCAGAATACATACAGTGTAATCATGTTTTGAGTATATTAAATCATAAATAAGATCCTTATCAGCATATTGCATGTAAAAGATATTTTGGGAAAATTGCAAGATTTTGAAATTCATTTCAAGTAAATATGGATTAATTTTAAGTAGCGATAATTTATGTTACGGAGAAATTCTGCATTTTTCTAATTTCACTTATTGAAGTGAAAGCAAAGGTTTTCTAATTTTACTGAATTCTGATCATATTTAATGATTGTCATTCAATTAATGGTGAAAAAAATGCGGTTTAAGTCAGTTTGAAAGGCAGTTAATTAGAAATTGATGAGCCTTAATAATTGGCATAAAGAATTTGAACAATCAATCATTATTGATGTTGTGAAATAATTACTAAAGCATTAAGATAGTCGAAATAATTCTAGGTGTAAAAGTATTTATCAATTTGCTGTTTCAAGATAGTTTTTTTTTGCGCAGGAATTTAAATTTGCTGTTGTTTTTATGATTCTGAAGAAAAGCAATGTATAATCTCATCAATCGAAACTAATCACACACTGAAGTGAAATAATTATTAAAATATTTTTCTTTGAGTCTGGAGGTCTACTTTTAAAAGTATTTTATTAAAAAGCAAAAGGCCTTTCATTTGTTTAGGAAACAGAATTGTCATCCATTTTTAAAATGCCTTTAAAATATCATAAACATTAATGTTTTAGTCCAATTCTTTGGGAGTATTGAAATGTTATTAAGCGATAATGAACACTGATCTCATAAAAGAGAAACGAAATCAGAGTTTTGGATCCTCTTTTTGAAATCATCCTTTTTTCAACGATAGCTATCCGATTTTGTGCAATCACAATCTTCATCGAATAAAAATATCAACTTTCCACTATTCTCTGATTTAATTCTCAGCGAAACATCTCAATACTAACTGACCCAACCCGTCTATGACACTTTGATATGAACCCCTTCCTTAATTATTTTCTTTGCTTTTGAAATTAGATCAACTATTCAATTTTGGGGATGATTTGTTATTTTGATTCAGTTGGGAATTCATATAGAAGACTTGAGAATTTATTTACTCTATGTAATTGTGGATAGCATTGTAGTACTTACGCACAGCTTAATTGCGGTTTAAAAGTGTGAAAATGAGATAAATGGATGCACGCATAACGTACGGTCAAACCAATTAAGAGGTTAATAGTAGATTTGTGATGATTCTAATTGATATGAGTCACGCTTTTAGGACTGATATACATTGAATATGACATCTAGAATCAAGTGCTTTTCAGATAATTCTTCGCACAAAAATATTCAATCGGTTTATTGTAAATTTAAAATTATTTTAATTGAAATAATTTTTAAGTTCGAGGATTAATTAAGGTTTTCCCTTGTTAATATTTTATCTTTTTCTATGAAAATATATATCTTTGTCTAAATGAGTATTGAAAAAGAAAGCATATAATTAATTAATTTAATCAAATACATGCTTTAAAATATACAGGCTACATTTAAACATGCTTAAAATTTATCTCTAGAGCTCTCTAGACACTACAATGCAGAACAAGAGAATGCTTTATAAAAGTTAAGCCTTTTACTTTATCATTTTTTCTGCTAATAAGAGCTTTTCCCTGTTCTGTTAACTAACTATTAGCATAATAATGATGAAAGCTCAGAAACTTTTTCTTTGCAATTGCTGAGATAAAAGAAAAAGTGCAAAGGATTATTAATGTTGGCTAATTATGTAATTAGTCATTTTATTTCTTTCTCAATTATTTCAAAAAATCATTGATCATTCTGACTTTGAAAAAAAAAAGCCATTCAAGCATTCTTAACTATTTAAATGCGCATAAATTTTGTTCAATATGTTTGTTCTCTTGAATTAATCCTTGAATTAAATTAATTTACATCAATACATTTTCAAAATCAATACATTTTTAAGGTTGAAATATAAGTTAGAAAGCTTTATTCGAGTTCTATGGCTGATGTTAAGAATTAATGGAAAAGAAATTATCTTATTTCTGCCGAATATTTCAAAAAATATTCAAATAAATTTGAAATTATAAGATTATTTTTTGTCCAATTATTATAGATCTTCCATAGAAATATGTGATAATATTTATTGACTTTACTATTACTATTGACTATATAACTTTAAAAAATAAAATATATTGAATTTTTCAAAAAATATTAAAATGAGAAAATAAGAAATTGGTAATCGTTCAATTAAAATTTGCGAAATAAAAGAGAAATTCTTATAAATTTTATTTAAATACATAAATTATTGTTTTACTTTCGATTTACTTAAAATAAGATTAAATTAATACATTGAAAAATTTTTGCTTCACTTAAACTGCCTAATCAATTATTTATTGTTTTCCTTTACGGCTTCCTCAATTATATTGAATATTCATTATTTATTTTTATATTCTTCAATCTGTCTTCATTTATCTATTACATAATTTCTTTACAAGCAATCATCTTTGAATATGAATGCTTTAAAAGTTTCTAGTGTAATTTTAATTTTAAATCAGAATATATTTTAGTAAAAGTCCAGATATTTTGGAGACGAATTATTTATTTTTAAAATAATAATGAATCTTTTACATTCAGTATGCAGATTAAATAGATATGCGAAATGCTTATAAAGTACTTGTATAAACAATTTGGATTGATGGTAATTTTGGTCGGTAATCTGACAATTGCTGTGCTTTAATACGTGTGATTTTTAAATGTCATTTTCCGAACTAATATTTTGGCACCTTTTCAGGAATGCGAATTATTCAGTGTATTCCTGAGACTGCCTAAGCATGAGCTATTTCGTATTTATACTTCTGAAATAATTATTACCAATCTATCGCCAATAAAAAAATTATTTTTAGAAGCTTTGTTTCGCAACAAGATTTTTTCAATTCAGTTTTGTAATTTGTGTTACAAAATATATGAACTGCAAACGATTTAACTTAATGTTGATAAGCCGAGGATGAGTACCGAAATTTACTTTCTTTACGATAAAATGTATAAATTTTCAAGGTGTTTAAGTGCCCCCAAAATGTTTTTTTTCTGTTTAAATTTTCCTAAATTTTAAAAGCAATCAGTAAAACTTTATCAAAAAAACTTGGGTGGCCCATGGTTTTGTTATGTCAATCTCGGTTAGATGTTTAATCACGACCAAAATAAGACGACATAAACACAGCAGGCCTATTAAGTTAATTTATATAAATAAGTGATTATAAAATAGAAAAATAAAATTATAGACGTACTGATCACATCGTCTGTTTAATTTGAAAATAGTGTGTTTGACCTTAAATTAATGTATTTAATTTTTGAAGTGTATATGAGGTACCAAAGAAGTTAGCTTATTTTGGATAAATATTCTTAAAATTTGCAGTTTCATAAAGTTTTCCTATTCTTGCTGTAACTCAACGATTCTTTCAAAACTTTCGCAATATCACGCAAACTATTTCATGAAATTTGAACGTAATACTTTTGTGCCTTTCTGCATAGTAAAAACTATTCTAAAAATTTAATCTTTATTTATATCAAGAAATATCTGACGGATCTTTCAAAAACAACTTTAAACATTGCTGCGACTTTATGAATCGAGATAGGGCTTTATTTCCGAAAAATATTTTTTTTCTTAAACTAAAGAAATGACTTGTTACGAAGAAGTAGTCTTTCACAAAAACAATATAATCTTCCATGACACGCAAAAATAAAATTAAATATTTTTGCTTGTTTCCGATGTTCCAAATGGAAACGGAAAAATATGTTCATCAGCCTAGATACTTTGATATTTTTGTTATATTTTTTGAGTCAAGATAATAAATACTTTATTATTATTATCATTTTTTATTTTATGCTGAAGACAACACGATCGGAATAGTGATAGAAAATTTTCATTAAAAAAGGTATTTTCGGAAATTCTTATTAACTTTTACGCTGTTATTTTTATGGCTGAAAAAAGGTCTGTATGAAAAGAAAATTCTGTCACTTTCCTTCTTTTAAGTTTCGGTACCAATAGAAATTCTAATGATCTAATCTCTTGTAATTATAAATTGAACAGATTATCATTAAGTTCCTAAATGGTACACGCTGGTTAAAAAGATTAGATAACAGTAATATCACTAATATTTATTAATTAAAATTTCATCGTTTAAATTCTGTATATTAAAAAAAGGATTTAATTTCTAACATTTCTAATTTCCTTAAAGTTTCATTGAATTCCATTCATCTTTCATATTAAACTAATTCTCAGAATGATATTAAAATATTTCCATTCAATCATTAACCATAAACTATATATTTTAAACGATTGATGCGGACAACACGAAGACTAATGTTAGGCATAATTTCCAACTGGAATTGTGTGTCTGTACAAAGTAGAATTTAAAATGTCGTGTTTCAAAAAATATGCTAATTAGCACATCGTATATTAATTAATACATAATAAGTGCAATATGTTTTTTTTCTCACCAATATGAGTTAACACATATGCTAATGACCTAGTGTAAAATACCGGGTTTTTAAAGTTAAAATTAATAATAAAAAAGTCTCCTAATGTATACGTACACATTAAACCAGAAATAAATAAAATTGAGTATCGGTAAAAATATAATATGCCATTTAAATACTCCTCTGTATTGAAATAAATAAAATAAAATGTAGATGAAATTTATGGAAGTTATAAATGAGCATTTATCTAATAGTAAAAGCTTTTATCATTAATCAAAAAAGTTTTCTATTTAATGATAGAAATTGTGTAAATATATTTAAAAATTAATACCAGAAAAATTGTAAGAAGGTTACTGAAATATAGGTGCGGTTTTTCTCTAAATGTTTTTATATATTTTTTTCATATGATATAAAAAATAAAATCAGAGAAAATTATGAAATTATTTCATATAAAAAAAGAGTTTTAGGATATGCAATTTTAACTTATTTTTGAGGATGTTATTAATTTGCCCTAAAAGTAGTTTTTTTAAATATTCAATTACCTTTCTAATAATTTTACCCTTTCTTTCCTTTAATTTAAAACAAAAGCATGGAACTCAAATCAAACCAAATTATTTCATTGACAAAGAGTGGCAGATATGTATATCTACCACTTATCATCTATCTTATTTCTTTATATTTATGTTATTATATATTCACTTTTTTTGTATCTCAGGAAAAGAAACATGCACAATAAAATGATATTCATTAAAAATTTTATTTTTTTATTTTATTGTTATGTATTTATTTTGGATCAAAGGGATATTCAAGCAATGTTTTGTTTTAATCTCAAAAATGAGTATTTTGTTTTTGAATTAGAATTTGAATCTAATTTAACATAAGATTGAATGTTTTAATGAAGAAAATAAAATTATACTCTTAATACTAATGAATAATATTACCTTAAGTTAACGTAAAATGCTATTGTTTTTAAAACTTCTAAAATAATGAACACATTTACATTAGAATTTGATAATACAGCAAAAGAAAAATTGTGATTTAAAATTTTTTTCAAACTGTACTTTTTCCTTCAAAAATATGAATGAATCATTCACAAAAACAGATCCACGAATGCATTCTGCCAACATCCCATTTCGCATAAACACCAACTTGAATTATTCATAATAAAGTAATACTAATGTTTTACTTTTATTACTATTAATAATATTACCTTAATTTTGCGTATTAAATATTGTAAAAAAATTTCGTTTTCAATTCTTCTAAAATATTGAACACATTAGAATTAGATGATGTAGCAAAAGAAAATGATAAATCCTTTTCCAGCTGTACTTTTACATTCAAAAAATATGAATGAATCATTCACAAAAACAGTATCCACGAATGCAAATTGCCAACACACCATTTCGCATAAACCACTATCTTGAATTATTCATGATTTTTACTATCATTTCGAGGCGTATTGTAACTTTAGCATCAATTTGCATTCAGCGCTATAGGTCTCCCCTTCTCATTTGAAATATGTGAGGAAATAAGAAGCCGAAACTATTCTTATTTAAACTAAATAAAAATTTGGAATCTTAGTTAAATTGACAAATGATCTTAAAAATTGAGACGAGTTTATTTATTTATTTGTATTGGCAATTTTAATAATTAGTTTTCTTTTGATTGAAACTTCAAGTGAATTCAAAATACATTTCTAATTTTATGTGAAAGTATTCTCATAAAACGGGAAAGATAATCTCCTGCTAAAGATTTAAAGTTTTTCTTTAAAAAAAGTGAGGAAAAATTTTAAAATATTTTGTCAGAAAAAATATTTCTTTAAATAATATTCCAACCTGGCATGAATTAAGAGAAGTGTCATTTAGACTTCATAATTTGCCTGTAAATTTTAATTTGTGATTTACATTTCTGTTTCTGAAAATGATTGTAATTTTAATCATCAGTAACAACCTGGTAATCAAATATTACTGATTTTAGTCTAACTCCTTATTAATTGTGGAAGTTAACATGCTAAAAACACTATACGCAATTAAGAGCAGGAATTACGAGACAAATATTCACAGAAAAGTGGGCATTTACCTCATAGCTTTCTAGAGTCTTTCTTATAGCTCTTAGTCATTTCCAATCCTTTAAAAGCAATTTGTAAAAATTTATTTGTATGGTTGCAGATGCAATCTTCAGCAAACCATAGACAGCAGTTCCAACCAAATTAACTGCAATGTTAAGACACCACGCCAGCATAGGTGGGATATTAGTTTGAGTTCTAAGGTCTATCACCGGTCACGGTACAACACTTTGAAAGCACTCTCCATTATTTGCAGGGGCTAGCTAACCCGACACCAATTATCTAACCACCAAGGTGGCGAAGAACAGTCACCATACTGGACACTTCTTTTCACAGTCTCTAAGGCAGCGAAATCATTAGGTTAAAATTAATATTTTGGAGTAATAATTATCTACATAATCAATATTACGTATTGAAAACAAAGATAAGTTCATCCCAGTTAATTAAGAAGCCGGCATTATCTAAACATTCTCAAATTAAAGTATTTTCCCTTAGCGAATGTCTTTTTAACAGCATTGATAAACCATAGTTTTAAATTTTATTAACCTATATTATAAATATCGAGATCACTTCTACTCAAAAAATAGGACATACAGACTTCCTGCGAATGGATTTCTTTTACAATTTGATACAAATCTACCAATTTCATTTTAGGTGCATTCATCAAATTTCATCCGTTTAAATTAAACCTTTTTTGAAGTTATTACGTTCAGAAACAGATATTTATAACCCCAAAAATAGGACTTTTGAATCAGGAAATTTGAATCGTGCAGATTCGGAAAATTCTCGAACTCGAATTTTTTAATACTTCTTCCATACTTCGTGACGGAAAAGTAAAATAATTTTAAGACAATAAATTAACAATTTTGTGCATTGAAATTCTTTGTTGTTTTCACTTGTGTTCTTCACAATCAGGAGTTGAAAAAATTCTGAAATTATTACTAAACATAATGTAATAGAATTTTACTAAAAATTTTTAAAAAATTATCACATAGCTCTTTTGTTTATTTTTATTAATTTTTCCTTTCTTTTCTTTCTTTTTTTTAAAGCAGAGAGATTTTCATTGGAATTTTTTTTGCTTGAGTTCTATTTCATTTTGTTATCTGATTTGCAATTTTGTTGTTGTTGTTGTTCCTCTAAATTTTATTCAGATTTTAAATGAATATAGGAAATGGTGTTGAAGTCATTAAATATTTTTTCACAGACCAAAAAAAAAACTGTTTTGCTTATATTATTCGTTATTCGTCTCTTCATAGGAATTAAGTAAAAATAAGAAATTATTGATACGAAATTTAAATATGTTATACAAATATTTTGATTTTTCAATTAGCACGCAATTTTATTTTCGTACTTTGAAACATTGATTATTTACGATACTAACACTGATTTGATTTAATTACTTTAAACATTGATTTATTTTAAAATTATTTCTTAATTTATTACCAAATATATTTATTTCCCCATATGAAACTACACCCAGTTTTATACATAGTTTTTGCCACGCATGTAAATTTATGCCAAGGTTACTCACTGCCTCAGTTATTTACAATGATGCGTTGATTTTAGTGTCAAATAGAGAATAAATCATGTATTAAAGCAATTTAGTTCTCTCTTGACTGAAATGTGTTTTTGCAGTAATCTTCTTGTCACGTTATCTCTCAATAATTGATAGCTTTATAATAAATATCTGCTTTCTTTTCGTGATTATTTTCCTGGTAGCTATCAGAAGCAAAACTCCTAAAACTTTCTTAAAACACTCCTAATGGATATCAAACATTTGTTATTTAATCACATTTATTCAACTATTTGTCCTATAATTAAAATTATTTTTGGATTCAGTAATTTAGTATTTTCTTTAAGTTTGCCAACGACCAATGTTATGTGCCAAATTTAATACTAAATCTAGTTTAAATTTCCTCATTTTGTATTTTACAAAATTTGAAGTAGATTTATGTAATAATCAAACTATATCTTTAATTTAGGACCTACTGTTTAATGTATTCTGTGACAATATTGGTCTTTTCGGAGAGATTCATTTTTATATAGTCTTTATGCTTATATGAAATATTATAATTTACTCTCGCATGGGGAAGTAGCTCAAAATAAAACCTAATATTAGGATGCCCGCTAGCAAATTGAGCCACGGTGGCCTGGTGGTAAGATCTAAGCTTCGGAACCGGACGTTTGCAGGTTCGAGGCCCTATTGCACCGAAGAACCACTGTGTAAGCGTGTCTGGTGCACGTTAAATCAGTGGGGGCCGAACATCCTCCCACTAGTGTGGAAGTTTGAAGAGGGGTTGCCAGCTCAGATGCCATCCTCGACATTGATCGGATTTTAAAATTACGTTACCAAATAGCCCTAGTGTTGCTTCCAAACGGGACTTTAGTAGAACTAAATTAAACTAAATCCTCTAGCAAATGTGTCCGAAATTGCTCGATATATTACGCATTTAAAATCTTGCTTTTTTCTATACAATATTGCTAGATTTAATAAAAATAAAAATTTGCGTCTTAATATGGTACTACAAGACTTGCATTTAGACTTGCTCAAGATACAATTTTAAGCGTGGAAACTGTAAAATTTTAAATTATTAAAATTAATTCTTGTGTATCATTATCAATATTTTACCCTGAATTTTTATAGAAATAATGGTTCTTTCAATACATTTACAGCTTAATACTTCGGGTTGACCGTGGTGGGTCTCATTCGTGTTTTGTAGGGGAGGGCTGGTGATGTGCTCTCAGCTTCTGGGTTGGTAGGTTGCTAGCTCCAATTCTGATTTTATCGTCTCAGGAGGTCTAGGTTGAATCTGTGGCGGCATCTTAATAAGACAGGAACAGACAATAGAGATGAGCGAACGCTTTTGTGGAACGGATAAATTACTGGACTTAAAACCCAAACATCGCAGGTTCGATCCTTGGCGGAATTCAACCTATCCATTGTCACAATTCTGCCTACGCTGTCACCTCATTGGTGATCTCGGACTATGAATGTTCAAAACTTCTGTCGTGGTGCCACCTACCCACAGCAAACGAACCAACACAAATCCATTAGGAACATTTGGAAGAGGGCGAACCAGTCCACGTGTCGTTCATGTTATCTTACCACGGTCCCAAATTCTAAAATCTCACCGGAAACAGCCTTAGTTTTGCTTTAAAAGGAAACTTTAATATTTGTAAATTAAATTAAACCCTCTCTTTCATGGTTTATTTTGAGATCTACCACATAATTCTGAAATGTAGATCAGATAAGCTCACCTCATCCCAGAAGTACTCCTCCTACATTAAAGATTGCTTAAACTTTAAGGTCCACATACTGGCATACTTGAGAAACCAGAAATGCCGGAACCTGGCTGTTTGTACTTGAATATCTATCTATTTGTATGAAGCACTAGCTGGTACCTGACGCGTTTTCTACCACAGAAGAAATAATTTTGGAAATTTAAAACAACTGTCTTGTTTAATTCGGAACGATAGAAAGAATGATATTTATTTCCGAATTAAATGCGAATAATACTTATTTCATTCAGAAATGAATAGGTTCATTGAAATTGAAGGAGTAAGAAAGGAAGAGGAAGGAGAAAGGAGGATTGAAGAAGGATTGGAAGAGGAAGGATTGAAAGGAGAAGAGTAAATAATATCCATTTTTTAAAATTAATTTTATTATTCAATAATTTAGGGTGTGGTGACATCTTACTAAGCCAGTAATAGCAGCTAAACATAAGAGTTCGCTTTTGTCGAATGATTAAGTTATTGGACTTCAAAACCAAACATCGCAGTTTCGATCCTTCGAGGAATTGAACATACTCATTGTCACATTAACGCCAACACCACCGCCACCTTGGTAACCTCGGGCTATGAACGTTCAAACGGCTGTCGTGGCGTCCCCTACCGGCAGCAAATGCAACCAGCACAGAGTCGTGAGACTCACTTGACGCAGCAGGAAATCTCTTCTCTCGCCATTACACTTGGCGGTACCGAAATACTCTTATCGCTCGGGATATTGCTTGGGACTATAAAAATCGTTCGTCTCTACAAACTCACTGGTAGGGGAGTATAGTGGTGACATCTTAATAACCCAGTAACAGCCGCTAGAAATGAACGTTCGCTTTTGTTGAATGGATAATTTACTATGATGTCTAGTAACGATGTTTGGGTTCAAACCCAAATATCGCAGGTTCGATTGTAGGTGAAATTCATCCTCCATATTGGTATAATTCCAGCCAAACACCACCACCACAAAGTTTGGAAATATATATATATTGTTTTTCCAGCATCAACAAAAACAAATAAGTGCAAGTAATGTAGACAAACATTCATTTTTATTGATACAGATTACGTAATTTTACAATGCCTATAAAATTTGCGTAAGTGCAATTGATAAGTAGCCGAAGTTTTATCGCAATCAGATGAGCGGTATGGCACCGCATAAGTGACATACACACAAACATTCATTTTTATTTATATAGATGAATATCTTTCAAAGGTAATATTTTACTCTAGTATCTAATCGTATACACTTGAATTTCTCAGACAAAATAATAAAAAATTAAAGAATTATCTTCCATGCAAGACATATTTCAACATGTGAGACTTATTTATATGTTAGAACCAATAAAAGAGCTCAATTTTGTGCCTAATATACATTTTCAGTTTTTCAAAACCCAGTTTATCGATTTTAAATGCAACTAGATATCCTACAACGTGAACTTTCTTTTAAAAAAACAGAGGTAATAAATAAAAGTGCGAAACGATAAGGATTTTAGAGTAGTTGAAGTCGATGCATATCCTGGGACAGTTTCAACGAAAGGAATACGTTTTGTCAAGAGGAATTCCTTCAATAGACAGTTTTTCTTTACGTTAAATATTTTATCTCCCGATTTTTATTGCTTGGAGTTTTATAGGAAAAGTGTAATATATTCGCATAAGACGTTAATTCTTTGTTTTGCGATGCTTTAAATAAGGCTCAAAGCCGCAGACGTGTGAAAATAGACATAAGATATTCTGTTAATACTTTAATAATCTGTCCCGCGAAAGAAAAAGCAATGAAAAACCACTTTGAAATTCTATATAAAGTGGGTTCTATCAAAATTACAAATATATACCGTCTGATTATAAAAAAACCCACCCTAATATATATAAGACCTTGAATATCATACCGGTAAACGGAAAAACTTTTTCGTACAAAAGACTTTAAGGTATGTGCTCAAAAATAGTATGAAAACAAACTTTTAAAACTCATAATTACTCTCTCTGGTTATAGTGACAAAATTTTATATTTCAATATTTATTTTTGTTAAAATGAGAAGACCAACCTTTTTATTGAAATGCATTCTCCTTGTCAAAAATTAATAAACACTGTAGCGCAAAAATTAAAAAAGAAGAAAATATAAAACAACCAATAGCTCCAGAGAAAGAGCAGAAAGCAAACTGTTCCGGTGTTCAATAAATTTTCTACTTAGCTATTTCAACTAGTGTGGCCTTTTGCATGCGATGGCTAGAACTATATCAGGTACCATGCCGAAAGGAATTTGTTGAACTTCACGTTTATGATTGTTTTCTCTTTTCTTCTTCGCATGTTCAGTGCTGCTAATTCTCGTGCTATAAATGTAGGATATACCACGGCACTATTTTGTCGTACCATCATTTGATTCTGTTGTCCCATTTTAGCACGTGATTGAAAGCGAGAATTGTAATAGGTTGTATAATTTCCCAGAGGACGATGATTTTAATTAATACAATATTCCAGATTAGAGCCATCTGTTGAGCTCTATGTCGTGGACAAAACTAATATTCAGCCAGATGCCACTAATCCACCGTTTGATGAAGATTTTCCGCGTATTTGCGCTAGCTAACTGCGCGGTAAGATTCTCAGTTCGACTTTTTACTTTTAGACTTATAACATCCTTCAAGAGGGAATTATCTTTCTGTTTCTTTCATATCTCCATGTTTTAATCCATTTTCTATTTCCCTATAATCAAGCCCCTTGTAAACTTTTCCCTTAAACTTTAAATAAATTCTTTTATTTTCAAATAGTGTCTTCATCCTTCGTTGCATTACTTGATTTAGCTGTGAAACTGAACCTGTAAATTTTAAAATACTCCTAGACACCTTGCCACTAAAACCCCGCTATCTGAAGAGCCTATTTTTTTCGGAAGATTTCACTGGATTCCCACATAAATACTTTTGAACTGTTATTTATTGTCAATTGTTATGGATAATTCATTCCAAAAAAGTTCTTGTTGTCATTTGAAAATTTTATCACTATAAACATAACTGTCAAAGTTTAAATGTTGTTTTTCATATGATATAACCTCAAAAGGCCTTGTACCAAAATCCGTTCCAAAATTCTATTATTTTGAATGCTATGATAGTTAAAGTCTCATATCGGATCGTACATTTTTGTACTCATCCGGTGTAAATAGTCTCTATAAGATACATACTTTCTATAAAGTAATTTGAAGAACATTATACTTTTGTTTTTTGATTAACTGCTAGTATTTGAATAATGAAAACAAAGTAAACAAATTCATGCAATGTTTTTATGATTATTCTATGTATACAAATAAGGCTAACTATTCACCAACCGATAGTTATATAGAAAGGGATTTAACTATGTACAGTTATTTTTGAATTTCAAATATTTTATTTTCTTACATTTTATGATTGGCCACGGTGGTTTAGTGGTAAGGTCTCGACTTCGGAACTGGAGGGTTTCAGGTTTGAGTCCCGATTCCACCGAAGAACCCGTCGTGTTAGGGGGTCTGTTGCACGTTAAATCGTCACACCAAACTTCATCCCGCTAGCGTGGTGTGGCGTGGAGAGGGGGGTGCCAGCTCAAGTGTTGCCTTCGTCGTTTGACCACAGGTCAAAATGATGAGGTCCGTCCAAAATACCCTATCCAGGTAGCACAGTCTGTTGCACTAAATTGTGCAATATTATGCGATTTGATATAATATTAAACAATATTCCAGAGTATTAAACGATATTTCGTATATCAATGTCGTACAATATTTGTGTGTTACTTGGGAGTGTTGCTTTACAACGGGACGTTCATATATCGAAATTAATGTCTAGAATTCAGGATACGCTGAATTCTCTGAATCTTTATTCCTAATGATTAATAGCCTACAGAACAATATTAAATATCTATAAATTTTTTAAAATCACGAAGGTGAAAAAACATGTATTAATCATAAAATAATAATATAAAACATTATTATTTTGAACCATATTAATGAAATGAGTTTAAGTATTGTTCAGAAAGGACATTTATATTCTTGCTTTATTCATTTATAACTCATGAAAACTTTAATCTAAAAGTAAAAAGGATTTATGTTTATTAAAATGCGTCAAGAATGTCTAAAATATATGTTATGAATTTTCTTAACCTAGAGTTGAAATATGCTGCGCATCAAAATACTCAATTCTTATTTGCGTGGAAAAACAATCATTTCAAAATAACGTGATTCTTTCCATTCAAGAAAATAAATAGCTTGATAAAAATAACATATTTTTATGAACTGCTTTTCATATAATAAAAATCTTACATTTTTCATGCTTTTCATTTATTGATTATTGATGCAAATTCGTCTCTTCTCAATAATCTTTCGTAAAAATCGATATTTTTTCATGCTCAACGTCAGATTCATGCAAAAAGTAATCATTCACTGTTTCTTTGTAAAGCCATGAAACATTTTAAAGAAAGTAACAGTAACTTATCGAAATTTTTAGAATATGTATTTATTTTGTCGATTCTGTGCATGTATAAAAATATTGTAATGAATCTTTAGTTTTTAACTGCTACATATATTTATATATATTTTTTATAATTTATATTTTGTATATCAAGATAAATTTTGCGACGAACTGTAATTTTGCTTCTCAGTATGAATAGTGTCATCATGAGAAAGACTGATTTGCAATAATATGTATCGGATACTGCAGTATGTCGCATCAGTGTCCAAAAGCTTGGCGACGAATTTGGAGAATTCGGCTTCCAAATGAATAATTTTCGTAATTCTGAGAATTTTGTCAATCAGTCAATTAGGAACCGAGATACGTCCTGATTAGCGTAGAAGCTTCTAGTCCTACCTTCCAGGCATTATAAAAGGCCGGCATTCTTTAGCGACGAGTAGTGAAATTATGTCGCAGATTAAAATAGTGAGTTTGCAGGTAAAGCAAGAAAAGATATAGGAATGTTTCAGACGTCTGGAGAGACTGCAGAGCGAAGCTGAATCCTGTTTGGCAGCTTTGTAAGCTGTAGACGTTGTCACTACCTGATTTCTACTTGTGGGCTACTGTCTGCTGTTTATGTATTCGTTTCGGCTGTAAATAGTTGTCGTCTTTATGTAAATTAACTTCGCCGTTCTTTTTTACTGCAGTCGGCTGATTGTGTTTATCTCACTACAATAAACAAACCTGACGGAGATTAAATCGGTAACAATATATTTTAGTGTAGATAAACCATGTATTAAGTCGTCAAAGATAATACTCGTCAATCTCAAACAAGTATTTTATTCAAAGAACTAAACCCAATATCTATTTTTTTTATCCACAAGACGAAATGTTCTGTGTCTTCCAGATTTAGAAAGATGCAGAAATTAGAAGAGTATTCTAGGACAAGCAAGAAATAACAGAAAGTAAATTAATAACAAATCAATTTTTAGGCGACTTCTCTGCAGTCAGATGCAAACTTGCGAACTGTCTCTTTCAGGTCATAGCATTTCACTGCAGAAAAATTCGGTCCATACGAAGTTAGAATAAATTTTGTTCAAATATTATTGAGCCAATTTCATATGATATAATTGAAGAAATAGAACTTGCCCTAATTCCAACAGTTTATGCTGGAACTGAATATTTTAGTCAAAAATTAGAAAATTGGGAAAAAAATCCAGTACACTTTTTACATTTTTTTTTCTCAAAATAAAATAACATTTATTCAAAATAATTTAATTGATTTGGAAAATTAAAGAATGTTACTTTGTTTAATATTCTGGAATTCTTTATTGATTTTAAAATCAATTCCATAGCCATTAAATTAATGGCGGAGGACTTCTTCCATTTCGTATCTCTGACGATGCATTTTTATGGTAAAATAATATGAAATTGATATTCAGTTTTGTCTGTCTTATAAATTATTTTAGTATTTTTAATATGAAAAATCTTATTTTAATCTTATTTTGATCTTGAAATCATTAATTATTTCCCCCCAAAATTAATTCTTTATTTCTTTTAAACTTTATTCAATGAAATAAAACATTTAATTACAGAATTAAACTCAGCAAATAAATGTAAGTAGACAATGCTGTCTGATGGGATGCTCTGACAAAAATAAATGAATGATATCATGTTTTGTGATAAATGAAGAGAAACAGATGCAATATTCATACTGCTGAATTGATAAAATTTCTCAGCTAATGTAATTAAAAATTGCAGTCTAAATAGTGAACTTTGTAGCGTTTTAATCAGTGTATGGATTTTTTTCAAAGTATTTCATTGATGACTTAATTTTACCATTAATTTCATTTTATTACCTCGAGCTACTTAAAGAGTCTCGGAAAAGTCGGTAATAAACCCCTCTTCTCATTTTACGATCACATGGGGGAAATAAAGCCCAGTTGTTTAAATAAATGAGAAATAAATTGTTAAAGACTAGAATTCAGAATTGAAGCTGCGTTTTCACAGCCTGGACACTTTTGTATTAACTGTATTATTAAGGATTTCACTTCTGTCGGGTTCGCTTAGTGTGTGTATGGTGTGAAAGCACATTGAATTGTATTTTAGTAGGAAAACAACGACAGCATTTATTTGCATGAAGGCAGGACAGCACAATGACGAAAAATATACTGTGAAGACGAACAGAAAGCAGCACACAAGAACAGTAACCCACTAGTAGAAATCCGGTAGTATCAATATTCGCAGCACACAAAGCGGCCAGGTAAGATTCAACAAGCGAAGAGATCCACGGAGCTTCAATCTGCGGTCACTCCAGGCGGCTGAAACACTACTATGACTCTTCTCACTATAGCTACTGACTCACTACTTCAATTCAATTAACCATGACTCAATTCACAATGTCTATCCATGGCTATGATAACTTGAGAGTGTCGACCTTTTATAGATCCTGCGAGGTGGGGCTAGAAGCTTTTTTTCCTTTCTGGACATATCTCAATTCCTAATAAAAGGATCGACAAAATTCTCGTAATTTCGAATGTTTACCTTTTAGTCGGTAAATGGTCTCTAACCCAGAACAGATGATTGTAAAAAAGATCTTTCTTATGATGGCATTGGGAA
Source organism: Argiope trifasciata (assembly GCA_026543055.1). Classification (NCBI taxonomy): domain Eukaryota; kingdom Metazoa; phylum Arthropoda; class Arachnida; order Araneae; family Araneidae; genus Argiope; species Argiope trifasciata. The sequence goes on from JAPMOQ010035930.1 coordinate 3,210,728, forward strand.
GCAAAATTACAGGTTCATAACAGTAGGTATATAAATGAAAGAAAACTAAGGCGTTATAAGTATTCATTGGAATCATCCACAATTCATTTAGAAATCACAAATGCCCATAAGATTGGTTATGACGCCATTAGATCTCCATTCTTCCAATATTTTTGAACTTTTCAGTAAAATAATTAGAAGTTGAGTCTGTTTTCATGTCAGAGCCATCAGTATTCCACTGAAGCAGTCTCAAAACTTTACGCATCTGGCAAATATTCTGATTAAAATCTCAGACACACAAAGAAGGAAACAGACCATAGCAGATTTAGAGTTAGCCAAGATGCACCGTATTGAGGTCTCCTACATTACACCCTTAAAATAGATATTATAATAATATGTATTCATATATAAAGGTGCTTGTTTATGATTGATATTGTACAAGTTAATTGTGAAAAAGCATTAATTTTTAATTTCATTTTCGTTTTCTATTTATATCTCTTCGTTCATACTTTAGATATGTATCAATACAAAAACTGATCATATCAATACAAAAACTGATCAAATCAATACAAAAACTGATATATCAATAAAACAGAGATATGTTGACTTTCTTGAGACCAGAACTGAAGAAAATGATAATTACTGAAGAAAAAAAAACAGTATGCTTCCAAAAGCTTTCGTGGATGGAAAATATCACCAATATTTATGATCAAATGGAATACATATCCTTAAGACAAAACTCTTTCTTAAGTAGGTTTTTCATTTAATTAAAGCCATATATATACATGTTTATTTATAGGGCTTTAATTAATTGCAAATTAAAGCCTTCTTTCACATTTCTAATCTGAAACATTTATCCTATATACGTATTATAGGATAAATGTTTCAAATTGGAAATGTGAAAGAATTATGAAAGTTTAAAGCTTTGAGATTCCAGAAAGGCTTCCAAAAAGGAAATAAAACTAACAGCACCGTTGAAACTAGCAAAATAGCAATTAATGTTAAACTTTTACGCATGATTAACGATTTTGTATGATAAATCTAAGAACAAAATATGAATAAGTAAAACATGAAGAATAAAATGTTTTAATAAGTGTCAACTTTATTCCCATCTTAGTCAGATATTTCCAATTAATCACCTAACCTAAGTGAGAGATGGCAATTCCATCAATTAGCCATTGATGGAACGCCACACAATATTTTGGGCATGTCACGGATCAAAATATTTTGGATGTGACTTCATTTGGTAAACTAAACTTTTCCTAATTTGATTGTCAGGAAATTGAATAATTTCCAGTCTAGTGCTATAATTCAAAAAATTTATCTAAATAAGGCAAAGGTTGGAATGGATTGAAATAGATTAACAAGCAGTATTAGTAAAAATGCCAGCATGAAATTTCAGAAACTTGGAATTTGATTCCATTCAAATTTTTTGAGATAAGCAAGATTAAAGACCCGCTTAGATACAATTTGGTAGATGACTCCAATTCATTTTGTATTCTGCAGAAAATATCTAATCTGCAACAATAGAATTCACACTAATGTTACTTTAATTTGAATTACACGTATAACTAAAACATCTACTACTGAACAGTGTAAAATGTAATTTTTCTTAGTAAACAAAGAGTTTTAAGTTGATAGTATTTCTTTTTATTATCGTTTCAATATTCGCAAGTCTAAAGTTTTTGACGACGCGTCTATACCATATTAGAATTTTTTTAAAGATAAAATGGCTCGTTGATGAATAAAGGTTCATTGAACCTGATCTAGGATCTTGGTCCATAATCATTCTACTTTATATTTTTTACTCCAAAGTTAAACCTGAGAATCAGACGAGGTCGTGATGGTCTAAGTGTCAGCTTTTGTGCTGGAATGCTCCAGGTTTGAATCCAAATGGTAGAAAACAATAATCGTTTTTGTAGACACAACACTTATTAAATCTAACCATTTGATGTGATGTGGAAGTGTGGTGACACAGTGCCATCTCAAACGTCCTCCTCGCCATTTGATCCTGTTTCGGAATTGCTTCGTATATTTATAAAATAGCTTTTAAACTGCTTTAAACTGGAACGCTGATAAAATTATTGCAAACTGTTCGACCATCGCAACTCGTTTAGTAGACTCGAAAAGGAAATCAATATTTAATATCATGAGCTTTCAATATACGTAAATATCAGAGTACTGGAGATAGATTACCCTACTATATTGCCTGACTTTTCTCAGTCAGTTTGCTTTAATAAGAGATGTATATTAAATATCTGTTGCTTTAAAAGTCATTTGGATACAGAAATATTCGTTCTAAATTTCCTTACATATTTTGAATTGTCTATCTTTTCATAATATATAGAAGAAAATTCTGACGCATAAATGAGAAAAATTTATTGAATGTAGTTTCGTTTTCATGATGAAGAACATAAATATGAATTTAGTATTAGATTGAAATATGCACGCGAGGGATTTCAAGTAAAAAAAGTTAATATGGATTTTTTTTGTATTTCTAACTGCGTTACCGTAAAAACAATCATTATAACCTAAAACATGTAAACTTTATATTTCTTTTCAAAAAAATTACTTGTGTTTATTTTTTCTGTTATTGAACGTTTAATTAATCATTTCTTGGTCTAAAAATAATTAATACATTTTAGATTCCACATCTGCAAAATTTGATCATAGAAATTGAATTTCAAAGACTTTTCAAAAAGTATCATTATATAGAATTATAACAAAAACACTATATAATTTTCTTTTTATTTCATTTTCGAAATAAATGATAAAACAAATTCATTAGATTTAAACATGAGTTTGTCTGCCTTCTTTCGAATAAATTTTTCAATAGATCATAAGATTTATAATTTATGTTCTAACGGCGTTTTTCATAGGAACAAAAGTCTTAACTATTCAAACTATTCAAAGAAGAAATTTTTAAAAGAAAAATAAACCTCTTAAAAATTACCCACCCACATAAATTAAGAATCTTTCGAAAATAATTTTTCTTTTATATCCTGTATTAAATTATGTTTCTCAGTTGAACATTCATTAACAGCTTTTTCTAATTAGAACGTAAAACATTTAATTTATTCCTTTTTACGAAAGCAACTATTAGATTTTTGTTTATTCTTAGATTTAACAAATGGGAATGTTACTTAACAACTTTTAAATAGTTCATTGTAAATGAGTACGATAAATATCACAAAGTAGTAATTAGAAATGATTAAATTCAAATTGAATTTTTATTAATGGAATTGAAACTCATAAATGCATTTTCCTTTCGTACAAGTAATTAAATCTGTATATAAAATTATTTTCCCTACTTGGCAGAAAAAGTTCATTTTATGAGTATATGTTAACATATAAATTTATACTGTTCATTAAATATTATAACTCATCTATTTTATTTTATGATTTATGTACCTTATATCTTTGAAATCCTAATAAAATAGTAAATTAATGTATTTTCTTTAAAAGCATTTTTTAATAGTATCATAGTATATTATATCCTTACTGAAAGACAAGCCTGTAGATAAAATTCTGTAACAATTGAAAAATTGGCCTGGTAAGTTATTTTGCAAGTTATAATCTTAAAAGCCAAGTTATAGTCTCAACGTAAAAAGACTTGTGAATAATGACATATATTTAAAAATCAAACATGTATGTACAATGTAGAAATTTGCATTAACATTTCATACCAGTCCTCAATCGAAAATTCATGTAAAATGTATCGACTATTATAAATTAGCTTATAGCATCACAATATCATAGAGTAGCTTAGTTTGGGTGTTAATACATACATTCTTTCTTTAATCCAACATTTATTTTAATTAATTTTTCGCTTGGTTTTATTTTTAAATTCATTTCGGTTTTCAGTATAGTTTGGTTGCATAATAACGTCCAGTTTTAAAGGACAAAGGCAATTTTTTTACGGGTAGTTAGTCAGATGAAGAGGGGGTTAACGAAACTGGTTCTTCTCCCTCCTCCAAATCTTTGCGCCAATCAACGGGTGGACGTTTGATGAACGGATTTATCGTGTACCATGTGCAGGGAAGTCGAACCAGTTGCCTTGATGGCAAGTGGCACAATACGTATTTTGGACACGCCTCTAATCAAAACAGTTGTCAATGATTTAGATGTGCATGAGAAACCAGACGAATTGAAATTTATTGAAGAATTTATTTCCGTAATTGATTCTTCAATCAAGGAATTTTCAGAGAGCTTTTCTGACTTCAAAAAATTAATGGAAGCCCTCAAGTTTATTTTGCAATCTAGACGTGACTTCATTTGATAAACTGCACTTGTCCCAATTCGATTGAGTGGAAATTGAAAATCAACTGATTGGTTTCTAGTCAAGGTCAATATGGACTCAAAAATGTGTTGAGAGAAGGAAAAAGTTGGCCTTTTTTATGGAAACAAATATTAACAAAGAGTATAGGTTAAAAGAACATTAACAAAATGTTTGAAACTTGAAATTCGATTCCAAACACATTCAAAGGTTAAAAGAAGCTAATGAAGAGTTATTAGTTTTAGAGATGAATGACATTAAATATTTGCCTAGAAATCTTTTGTCACATTCCTCCAATTTAGCATGCATTATGCTAAAAGTAACATCGTATAAGTTATTTGTCGTTCTAACCTGCAACAACATAAGTCACACTAATGTTGCTTTAAATTAAATTACACGTAAAACTAAAACATTAATTACTATAGAGTACCAAATACATTTTGGCGTAGTAAATAAAAGAGTTTTAAGTTTTAATTATTTAGTTTTATCTTTCCAATAATCACAAATCAACAAAAAAATTATTGATTCCACGTCTATACCTCATTAATCATTTCTTTTGAAAAATGAGGCACTTTGATCCATTGAGTTTCGACATCCGAAAGCCCTGACGTAGTGTATTACACGATAGTTCTTCGGTGAAATTGGCTCTCGAGCCATAGGACCCAGGCTCTCGGCTTCCTTCAATACCAGGATTTATCCAGCAGACAGAAAAGATTATCTGAGAAATCTTTAACTACATCAAAAAAGTACTTTACAAAAAAAGTAAAGAAAAGAGAATTAATGTTTGGGGAATAAAGTTAGTATAATTTTCCCATGTAAGGGAAACATCCATGTATCTGAACATTGGCCGACATCAAATTTATATATTAGTTTATTGGTTATTCAATTTTCTCAAACTCTATAAATTAGTGTCATAATATTTAAAACTATCATACTTTTAAAATTTTATCAAATGATTGAAAATACATTTGAATAGTTTGTAGAACTGAATGGGTATTAGAGCAATATAACAAACCCATACCATAAATTTTCTTATAAGAGTTTGGAACTCCATTAATTGAATAAGTGGTGCGTTAAATCACTGCAATTATAAAATTAGCATTAAACTGGAACGTACGAGAGTTGCATTTGTCTGCAGCTATTCAACAATGCATAAACAAAGCCATTTTTTTTTGTACCACGTACTAAAGCGTTATTATATAAATTGATTTTATTTATTCCATGTATTTAATCGATCACCCTCTTAGCTGAAGTACAGAATATTAACATTCGAATTTCCTTATCTTCTCAACATCTAGTACCTTAAAGATAGCACGTGACAAAATTCATGTTCTTATTTAGAGTTTGACAGTTTTATAAAATCGATTTTTAAGATAAATTTGTCAATTCGAAAATGGAGTTTTAAATTAAGAAAATTGGTTTGAAGAATTCAAATTATTAGGTAAAATGATTCTTTTTAAAGATGAACAAAAATGAATGAGTTTTCAGGAAAGATATCGTCTTGAATATTTACAAGGAGACCGATTCTGGTGAGGAGCAAATCGAAGAAACTATTCATAAGAGTAATATTATTAAAAAAAACTATGGAAAAATCAATTCATAAGTTTCTTAATCACCCCGAAGAAAAACACATGTCCAAAGTCACTGAAAGCCGAATTTTCATTATTTGAGGCAACAAATAAAAGAACAAAAGAGCTTAGATTTTTTATCTCATGCCATGAAAACTGTAAAGCCAAGATCAGTAGCTAATGAGTGAGTATTTCCGTTTTCAGGCAATTGTGTTCAAAATAAGAACTAGACAACTACCATTAGTGGATATTTTATGTTTTTTTTTAAAAAAATCCTGTTTTCTGTGGTGATATTAAATTTAGTGAAATAAACGTTCTGTTCAGAAATTAATCTTCAAGAAAATAAATTCTGTCACTTTACTGTAATGAAGCTATGAAAACTTCTGACTAAAAAATTGTTAAAGCGCTAAAACTGTTTTGTATTTTAACATAATCAAAATTATATTTTTAAAATATTCCAAAACTCCATACTAATAAAAAATTCCTAAAACTGGAAAATAATGACAAAGAAAAACTTTTTTCCCAATTTTTATGTCACAGTAAAAACAATTTTTAGGCCGTAATTTAGTTACAAATAGATATGAATAATCACTTTGAATATTTTATTTATATAAGGTAGTATAGAAATTCAAATATATAAAAATATTAAAAGTTCGTTTTCAACTGATTGTTAAAAATCAAAAAGGAATTGAAAATTAGAATTTTAGAGCTTGAAATCACCCTGTGAATGTTTACTAAATACCATAATCTTAATCTGTTAATAGACATTTAGTAAACGATTCCTTTTCAGATTTATTATAAAGGCTATTATTTTTATTTCAGTTAAAATATTATTAAAAGGTAAGAGTAAACGATTTTTTTCTTTGATAAATATATTTCATTAATATTATTTCGTTTAATTTTTGTATAATAACTGATGATCAATTGTAAACATTTTGGAATCTGGCAATGGTTTATAAATTATTATGTGAAGTGAAGAGAATAATAGGAATTTTAAAACGCTTGGAATATTATTTTAGTTTTAAGAGTATAAGATGCTCTGCAAGCTACAGTGGGAAGCTTAAAAAAACATGTAGTCTTCTAGAAATTATGCAAAAGTGAATATGGATAGAAATGATAAAGTTCCGAATCTTATAACTCTTAAGTGACAGATATTCAAGTCAACTCACAATATTGATCACGACTTCTATTTAGGCTTGAAATCCAAATTTAATTCCTAAATAACTGTAAATATTTCAAATGTTATGTTTCAATAACACTTGAGCGAATCTGCTCATATATAATATTTCAGAATTGTATACTGAGTGAAATGTATCCAAAATTACACAACATCTTATGTAATTTATATCATGTAACTAATATACAATTTGAGATCATCTGAATCTAAGGTGTATAATTTGATTTCATCCTGAATTAAAGGAATGGTCTAGAGTCAGAAAATTCATTTAATGTGACATGGAATTCTTTATAATCTTGAGTAATCACATAGCATACAGTTTTGCATGGAGCTAAGAGTAGTTGGATTCTCATTAGTAACCTACTTACACATCAATTTGC
>JAPMOQ010035930.1:3218207-3252220 GCA_026543055.1 Argiope trifasciata
ATATATATATATATATATATATATATATATATATATATATATATAATCTTAATTAATTTCGTAATTTATCCTTATTAACTTGATTCCAAAATGTTTTATTATTTTTTAATATAATTCCTTCTTTTTTATCATGTGAGAAGATGACGTTGTTTTGGCTTGAGGATTTTGAATCGATTTGAAGGCAAACATTGTTAAAGCCTCAAGTACATAGGCAAAGAAATTGGCGATTTGTCCCTTTTTTAAATTTCGAAATGGATTTTAAAAATATAGCTGTTGAAATATCCATCGTCTGCTAATGTTATTTTATTTTGGAGTCGGCTTTAACAGTATAACTTTTGAAATATCTATCGTCTGCTAATGTAGGTTTATTTTGGAGTCTGCTTTCACTGTATAGCTTTTGAGCTATCTAACGTCTGTCGATGTAGTTTTTACCTTTGGAAATAATAATGTTATTGCCTAACTTGAGCAATTAATAAACAAAAATTTAAAAATAAACCAAACAAGTTAAAATATTATTTGTTCAATTGATAAAGAATGTTGTTTCAGGGACATAATTAAAATTAGAATATATAAAAGAATGCAGAAAATTGTCATCTTTGCCGATTTATCGCCAACTAAAGTTAAAATTTGATTTCCAAACTATACATCCTCTGAATTCTTACAAGTTGCCTTAATTAATTTAAGTCATTAACCAGTTTAAAACGGTTTGAAGCAATCACCAGAAAATTAGATTGTGCATGCATCGTTATTTAGGAAAACGATGGTTCTCCCCCTCCTTTCAAAATCGGTCGAGTTCAAAACTTTCTCTTTCATCTAGAAAAATTTAAAATGTCAGTAAAAAATTATCATTATATATAGAGAAGTGGAGGTGGAGGATCGAGACCGATAGAGAAATTTAACGATTGTTTCAAATCGCTTTAAACTGGTTGATGACTTAAATTTAATATTCTCACAAGATAACTTGAAATTTGCGATAGTTGATTTCGCATTATAATTTCTGTTTAATTAATTTAATCCTAGCTCTATAAAACTGCTGAAATCGGTAGTTTCTAAGCTCCATGAGAAAGGAAAATAATCTCTGAACATAAACAATTCCTTTAAAAGATACGTATTTTCTCTTTATCTAAATCGTCATATATAAAGAAATCACAATTAGAATCTCATGGTATATACACATCGGGAAAAAATATTTCTCTTGCAGTTTTCCTTCTTGTGTTCCGATCTAGACTGACGTGTCTCGTTGCTTCTTGCTTGTCATGAATTATGCTTTCCGAACTGGATCCCGGCGATCAAATACCATTTTGATCGAATTGCCACATGATTTTAACAAATCATCAACTTTTGGTTGAATGTCCCGATTTTATATATCATCGTTTCAGATTTCATGCTTCGTGGCCATGCAAACGCTTGTTTGGGAACGTCCTTACAAAAATATTTTTTAAATTTTCAAAAACAATTGGTTTTTACCATGTTATTTAATGTTTCCACTTATTTCCATTTTTTTCTTTTTGCAATGTCTGTTTGCCTTACAAACAATGTAGTTTTATCACTTAATTTCTACTTTTACACATTTTTATATAAGACAAATATTTTATTTTAACCATATGTCTGACGCAGTATGGTCAAATATGGCCCTTGTGCCGCTAAACCACACAACAGGATCCAATTAGAACTGGAATAAAGCATATTTGAAATTCAAAAATGTCTTTGCTTTTTGTCCAAATTTATATATTCAAAAAATGAAATATGCTCTCTCAAATATCAAGTTACCATGTGATAAGAGAACATTATTATTTTTAGGTTATTGTTTGCCTTAATTAATTGAAGTCGGTAATCAATTTTAATCAATCACGAGACTTATATTTATGTGTGTGTGTGTTTTTGAATTCAATTAGTTGCTGTTGTGTGTGTGTGCGTATATATATATATATATATATATATATATATATATATAGGTTGTGGAGCTCAACCGACATTGAGATGAAAAAAATTAAATAAAACCATCGTTTTTCTAAATTTTGACGCCTGCTTCATCTGATTGTTTCGCGATTGTTTCAAACCGGTTGTAACTGGTTAATGACTTAAATAAATTAAGACAATTCATAAGAAATCTGAAAATTACGAATAACACTATTTTAATTAGTTGAAATTTACTTAAACAGCAACCTTTATCCATGAAACAAACAATATTTTAACATTTTTGGCTTTAATAAACGTCGTGCGAGTTAAGCAATAACAGCTAGCTCAAGTAAATATCTACAGATACGAATCTCTAGAAATGAAATTTATTTTAAAATTTTCGTTGATGTGTAATGCTAACTGAAGAGTGAAAAGTGATATATAATATAAAATAAAAACATTCAGATTGGCAGTAAGTAAAATTCAGTCTTTCACAAATAATATCTATTTACCAAGAATTCTATATCAATAGAGTTCAGAAAGATTTTTTTTATTTCAGACTTTTAGTTATGGGACTTTGCAATTTATTAAAAATATTTCTACTTTCATACAAAATCGTTTTCTCTCATGGGTTTCAGTTTCCATCCACTTCTTGATCTCTTCAATACCTTCCCCCTGGAGCATAAGCCGATGGATTTTAAACTCAAACATTTTCTTTCGAGGGAGCTTTGAATGGGGTTTAAATCAGAAGAAATACTTATAAAATTATTTAAGTACATAAAACCCTGCAGCACCTCCATTTGGGACTGCTTCTACAGATTTCTAAGGCTGAATTTACTTTTTTTCTGTAACGTTAGAAAGATGTGTGTGAGAAACGATGCACAATATGGCTCAAAAACTCTTTCGTAAAAATGGTTCATGTTTTTATATTTTTCATTTTTTTATTTCGTTTCTAAACAATTATAGCGAAAGATATAACATTATTGATGTAGATTTTGTATGTTTGATTTAAAGTGTTTTTATCCTTTCTTGAAATTTTAAAGAATTCATTTTTACTTATTTCACTTTACAATCCAACTGACATTGATATGTCAGTGATTTAAGCCGAAATGAGCTTCACCGTACTATGAATGACAAGCCGAGGAAAAAGGTTCCAATTTCACTCACTGTCATTTATTTTTATTTTTCATATAATTGTTGAATTTTAGATTATATTATTTTCAATACACCTTTATAAACTGTAACATAAATAGGATTTTAAAAATATAGAGTAATATGTTTTTAGAATATTGTTTATGGGAAGATGTATGCATTTTCATTTTTCAATGAGAATATATTTGGAAAACAATCTTATATATATATATAGTATATCAAGAAAAATATGCAAAATATGTCTTTAATTTTTCATAATAACCCATTTATTAAAAAATTCAATTTCAGTGTAAAAGAAATGCAGATTCCTAGCCCTAAATTTTTACCTACACAGTTAAGGGTCAATAGTTTGTATTCATTTTCTTATCTGAGAATCATACACAATGAATATGCAACTTTCAGATATATCAAAATGTATCTTGATTCATTTCACATTTTTTTGTAATCTATGCCTATAAGAAAGCTCAATGTATATGTGTTGGCACTCCATAGGACAGACCGTTCCACCTAAAGCTACCAAATTTGGCACGTGCATACTTTGAACACAGGAAATGTGCACCTCGGAGCGGTTTCTTCCAATTTTTAATTAAAAAGTAAGCGAAATTTTTGTGTTTGTCCGCTTTATCTTCCGAAAATATTATTGCACAAACATGATTTTTACATCAAATTAAAGATTAAAAAATAATTATCTTTCTAATGGTATCAGTATTTTAATGTATAACTTAAGCTTCTATTTTTAACGAATTGTTAACAAAAAAAATTACCCATATTTTTTAACAATATATTTTAGACAAAACAATGAAATTAAATCTGTACGAGCACGTCAAAGGGGAAAAATTTGCTTTTATCAACGTGTTGCCATCAAATTAACAAAAATTCGATTTAAAAAAAATAATCAACTATTATTGCAAATTAAATCTGAAAAAAATGTAACTTTCAGCAAGTGATTGGACAAATTTAATTAATAATTCCACAACCGCTAATTGCAATCAGCGAGATTAGACACTGAATAATCAGACAATGAACAAATAATCATAAGACTTCTATAATAATACGTACGAGTTACGCGACTATCAAAGTTTGAAGTCTAATTAAATTTGGCTGATAAGTTATAAAGAAAACAAGAGACGTAAGTATTTAACTGAAAATTTTAAAACGCATTACTTCTGGCAAATCAGCTGGTTGCCGATGGCGGCTATAATAAAGCTGTGTGTGTGCGTGTGTGTGTTGGCGCTCTACAGGTCAGACCGTTGGACCTACAGCTACCAAATTTGATGCATGTATACCTTGGAGGTCGGGAATGTGCACCTCGGAGCCCTTTTTTCGAATTTTTAATTAGAATTTGAATTAATTAAAATTTAAGCAAAATTTCGACGTTTTTCCTCTATAACTTCCGAAAATATTATCGCACAAACATGATTTTCATATCAATTTAAAAATAAAAAAGTAAGCTTTCTAACGGTATCAGTTTTTTAAATTTATAACGTAAGTTTCTATTTTTAACGAATTTTTAAAGAAATATTTTAACCATGTTTTTATCACGTGACTGGATAAAACAAAAGAATGCGGGAAGTTCGAATTAAAAAAAAAACTATTATCGCAAAATAAGTCTAAAGAAATGCATCTTTTACCACGTGACTGGATAAAATAAAATAAATATAAAATGTGATATTTTCTTTTAAAAAATACAAGGCAAAGGATTCCATAATCGTTTGCAATATCTATATCATTAATACAATAAATCTTCTTTATTTACGATAAACCTGATTGAATTTATCTGGCATTTTATGTGGCTTGAATCCAATTATGCATTGATGAATTAATGAGTTTTAGATTTCTTCATACTTTGCACTGTGAGCCATATTTTACAAAATATTTTTATTAATATTTTAAATAAAAGTTGCTACATTAATCAGTCTTCTAAATCAATAATTAAAACTGATTTATAAAATTAAAGAATATTATTAGGAAAACGTTTTTTTTTAGAACTTTCCGCCCATCATCTTAAAGAAAATATGAATTTCAGACCAATCAATGCCCGGAATCACTTCAAGGTTAATGAATATGTGATTTAATTGAAAATTTTAAAAAAAACGCATTACTCATTGCGAACCAGCTGGTCGCCAAAGGCGGCTAGTATATTATAAGACGATCGGAAACAATTCATCGATTCTTTCTGTGACCTACGAATTAAAAACAGGCTTTCCCATTCATTTCTGGAAAATTATTAAAGCCGGGTGGGTTTTAGATAAATAAATATTCCTTTTCATTCAACCGAGAGTTAAATACATTTTGAAATAATAAAAAGTTTTTTAATGTGGTAAAAATTAGTAAAAAATCTTGTGATAGAAGTTTCGAACACATTTCAGAAATGTTCCTACAGACACACTCTTTTGTAATTTACACTCATTATTATACAATTTAATTATGATTTCTCAAAATTTGGGTTATGAAGTGGGGAATTGTAGACACACTCTACTTTTTACTTTGAATTTGAGTCTTTTTTGTTGTATTTTTCCGTTTAAAGAAATATTTAATGTATATGAGTTAGTCTAAAATCATGGGTAAACTTTGAGAGGTGATAGAGCTCACTATAGCAAATAATTATTGTATAGGAATATATGACTGGAAGTAGCAAGATGAGGCACAGACATAAAAAATAACACATTAACGATATCATAAAATGTTCATTAGAAGGAAACTTATTCAGCCATTCCATACAGAAACTGTTAAAACAGTTAATGAAGTTTCGACATGTACTGGGCACAGTGAATAGGCAATCATGTCCGAAAATAATTTATTTACACAATTTTAACTCCTGTTTAAAATTGAAGAAGCTACACGAACAACACTGTACACTTAAAAAGGGTGTAACATAATTCTAACTCCAGAACACAGCTAGCTTTGCGCATTCTAAGCTAAATCTTTTAGTTCTTCTTCTAAAATGTCCTAAGGGATTTTCGTACCACTGCTGATCATCATGTTACAGCAGGAAGGTAGATGAATCTTGCTCAGTTGCTGGAAATTGCAGGATGCTTCTTTTGGAGTGCGCTGGATTGGGAATGGTGGGTCATTCCGATGGCCGCCAAGATCGACAGATTTAACGAAGTTCGATTTTTTCCTACGAGAGTATTTGAAAGCCTTCATTTACAAGACTCCTATTAACTTTATTCAAGAACTCGTTTCTCGACTATACTGTGGGGCTGCATGTGTACTTGAAATACCCGGGATAGGGAAATCTGTTCGCCAATAATTCCACTGACGCTACCAAGCTTGTGTTTTTGTCGGTGGCTGGAATATATAGCACTTTTTATAGACTTTTCTTTAAAAAATCATTTAGAGACGAGGTTGTAAATAATGTTTTTCATTTCATGTACTCTCTCTTGTGTTAGTGCTTCAATGCGTCACTTCCGTCATATATTTCTATAGTTGTTGTGAGCTCTAACACTCCTTAAAGTTTGTCCCATAATTTTAGACTCACCCTGTATATTGATTGTAAAATAAACTGCAAGGTTTAGCAAGTTTCAGTTTCCTCGTTCTATAGTTTGCAAGATAAAGAAAGTTCGATTTCTTTTTATTAATATTCTCGTGGCTTAGTGTTGGAAATGGACCTTCTCATCAACCTTGTTAAGCTTTAACTAAAGGAGATAAGGCTAATCGTATTAATGTAGTTTTAGCCCCTTTACTTTTATTAGATTTCATGATAGCAGGAAGTGTATTTTTTTGAACATCTGAGAATAAATGGAAGAAATTAGCATCTTTTTAAAATTCTTCACATTTAAAGAAAGAGATAACTCAGTTTGACAGTAAGATATTGGGGATCGAGAAACGCATATTTAATAAGCTACAGCTTATTCGGTATTCTGTACTGCAAAATAAGGAAAGTTTTGTTTTTGGAGACAGTCACGACGTCGTAGCCGAATCTGGATTCTGTGTTTTAAGTATCAGACGAAGTTCGGAGGAAAAAATTTTTAAAAATTGGATTTTTAAAAAACTATTTAAAACAATGGTTTTTAGATGCATTGTCAATTATAATACAAAATACTATAAATACAACAAAACTATTTGGAAATATAATAAATTTCATTAAAAAATACTACAAATTTTCCTTTTATAAAATATTACTAAAACGGTTAACATTCTACACAAAATTGTAGTGCAGCAATCTTATATTATTTGTACACAGATTATAGAGCATACTGATAAATGAAATGAAACAAAATCTAAGAAAATTTTTGAGCTGCAAATTAATTATAGGTATAAACAATCGTATATGTGCATTTTCTTCCATAACGTTGCAACTTAATTTTTTAAAAAACCTCTGCAAATGAAAAAATATTCCATCAACAATAAAATTTTTCGTTTATTTCATTGGCCATATAATTTAAAATAACGCTAAATTTTAATGCATATATATTCGATAACTGCATTAGTTTTTGCGATATCATTTTAACGATGGAGAAATTTATGAAAATTAAGGTTTTGAAAAAATTGAAATTGAAGACAAATTTCAGCTGAAAAATATGCAACATTGGATGATAGATCAGGTATTCCTTTTCTTACAAAATATAAACTGCCGGAAATAACAATAAGAAAATCGCCAACGTGGTTGATAACCAGTGTTTTTAACATATTCGGACACCTTAATAATCTTCCATTTTCATGAACATTTTCAACATGTCTTTTTTTGTAAAGGGGACATATCCGTTAGTGTGGATTAAAAACCAGATTCCATTACATACAATAACGGCGCCCCAGTGTTGCCTTTTTTGAATTATTAATTGACATCACACAATGCGACACAAAAACACTACTATAGATGATAATAAATTTTGTCATTGTGGGTTTCGATTCATTCTTTAGCACTGTGTTTACTTACGTCTGTTACTGTCAAAATCCTGACGGTGTCTCCCCGAGTTTCCCCGAGTTTATGCTCGTGAACACATGACACGTTGGGAGCGCGCATGCGTCAACACCTGTATTAACAAAGTTTTTACCCCGTTTTCATTGAAATAACCCCTAATAGCGGAAGCTGTATTCTACCATAGGTTTCAAGAGTTCTTACCAAAATGAGTATTTTCACCTTTTCCTTCGCAATTCATAACTGATATTAAACAGTTCCATAGTACGGTATCGTAGGAAAGGCTATAAATACTTCATGAGTTTTAGCTTATTTTGTTTTTATAGATGATAAGGTAATGAATGAATGATTTTTCGATTACTCTCATGACACTTGACTTATACTTTCACTATTATTATTATTATTTTACGCTTTCAAAAAATATTTAAACAGCATCATAGCAAAGAGGGAAATGCGCAGTAATATAGTTTCTAAAGATCTGGGCGTCTTTCCGATCGAAATTAGATTTTCATGGATTAGTAAAGTTACAGCCCATTTTCATTGAATGAGTCCATTATACAGAAAAATATAATTTTCGTGAGATTTCACTGTGTCCTTATTGCTGGTAACACTCTTTAATGTATTGTTGAAAATTTTTTTCCCTTGGCATCATTATTGGAAATAATTGAAATATATCCGTCACAGATATATTTAATAGTGAATGTAAGTTCAGAAAATACGCTTCATTTTAAAACATCCATTTATATTTTCAGGTTTGAATTATTTTCTTCCATTTCCCCATAAAATGAAAGGTTATATCCTTCCTATATTGTATATAATGTTAGCCTTAAGAAAACTCCAACATACAACTGTATCAAAAAAATTTATATTAATATATATATTATATATAAATATATATATTAATTTTTTTCTTTCCTTTAATTATAATGATCAGCTCGTCTAAAAAGTTATTTAAGTATTAGAAAGGATGTTGAGAACATTATGCATTTGTTTTGTTTTCGGACGTAAAATTGCACTATTCTTCAGTGCTTTTTAAAAAAATGTTGATAATCCGTGTAACGATCTAATGATTAAAAAAATATCAACAATTCTGTTAAATTATTTTTTATGCCGTCTGGTATTTTAAACTTTAACTAGGGGGATGAAATTTTAGGACGTAACTGGAGAGGTACGGTCAACGAGACCTTATTTCATTTACACTAAAATTGAATTTTCTAATAAATGAAAAACTGAAAACATTGCTCTTGATAGATAATTTTTAGAAATTTTTCTGATCATGGAAAAAGGGAATGCGTTGGGACATATATTTTTTTCTCAAATTACATGTTACCATAAATAAAATTCTTGAAAAACATATTAATTTATACTTTTGAAATCATATTTATATTTCCAATATATAAAAGTATATAGGAAACAATATAATATAAAATTTATCAACTATATGAAAAAAATTACAATGGGTAAAATTGGCCTTTTTTTAAACGCATTGTGTGACTTCCATAGCACAATTTTCTAGGACATTTTAAACATACAGGCTAAGAATAGTATAAATGTCTGGAGCGCTACTCCCTAATAGGATCAGTAAATAGGATAATATTTTGAGGTCTACGTTTTAGCGCCATCTGCTAAGCCTTGTTTATCACTATCACTCTAATAGGGAGTGTGGGTTTAAAGACCGCGCTCAAAGAAATAACTGAAATATTTTTAAAAAGCATCAACTGAAATCCATTGAAAAAGCGCACGTGTATTGAAGGTGACAAAGTAGAAAGCTGCAGTTTCAATTATTTTAATTGGGCTGAAAACAGAATAAGAATGACCGAATGTACATCTCATGTACCCAGTTAAGGGTTAAATTGTATGAAAGAGATTGACAGTAAGATATAGAAGGATGTGCCAAATATATGTTTTTACCGAGTATCAATTGAAATGGTCTTATAAATAGTAAGATAGTGAACGATTGCGATGAGTTTTGTCACGGCAACTTTTCGCGTTGTTGCGCCTAAAATCGACCTATCTTAATTATCTTTCCCGTTTAAAGGGATCATTAAGGTAGCTTGATGATATGGCACTATACAATACCCGCAACAGTAAAATTTCTGTCCATTTCCTTTGAAAGATTTTAAGATAGCAGAAAATGTTTTTATTTCAAGATATCTCCCAATATTCTGAACTTAACTCGAACACTTCAGTAAAATTCCAAATCCTATCAGCGAATCACTATTAATACATCAGCATACATATAAAAATAAATATTTATAAAATAAATATTTATTTTAACAACTTCTTGAATTATAACTAATGAATTGAAGGGGAAAAAACGCAGAAAATTTTATCAACAACAAAATACAAAAAGTCTATTTTCCTTTTAATATTGATTTCGTGATTTTCAGTGTCATCTGAAGCACATATAAAATTGAATATATATATGCGTGAAGTAATCTATAGAAAACTGAACATGCAGCAGATTTCAGTCGATTTCACTTTTAAAAAATCTAACACTTTATGTAAACTTTTCCCTTCATCTCACATTTTTTTTATCTATCAAACAACGCTCATCTTATCATTGAGAAAATATTTGGGATAGACTCGCATATCTTTAAATAGGTTCATTAAATCAATAAAATATGAGCTTTAAATTATTTATTACCATTTAAAATCTGAAGTCATTGATATATGTTTATATATATGCTAATATACTGTTTTCCTTTACCTCTCTAAATAAAAAGAATGCCATTTACAAAGGCATAAGTAGGATCTCTGAAAAAAAAAACACGCTTTGCATAAATTATTTCGAAAAAATGCTAAAATTATTGATCTAATATGAAAGGCTGTAGATTTCATTATTTGACAATATATACTGATCGCAATGAATTATTGTTTATTGGACATATATCTTTTACACTTTGAAACCTTCTGTGAAAAATAAAATTTAAAGAGTGACGATTTTCAAGAAACCTTAGTTCAAGCACTTAAATCGAGTAGGAAAAAAGCAAGCACGGCATGAAATGAAAAAGTGAAAATGAATGTGAATGAAAGTGAAAATGAATGTGAAAATGAAATGAATTTTAATACACTAGTTTAAATGAAGCTAGTGTATTAAAATGCATACTTTCATAAGGAAACGAGGATTTTTAAAGGATGATTGAATAGGCAGGATACAAATGTCTTAAATATGTTCTTTATATTATAAATATGCAATTAGGAATCAACAAATGGTTGAATCTCAGAAAGTACTTACTCAAATATCTAGTCATAATGTGAGAAAGAATAAATGGGTAAGATTATAAAGCAATATAGGGTGATTATTTGAATATTGATCTGTGGTGGCCTGATGGTAAGGTCCCGGCTTCAGGGTTTCAGGTTCAAGACTCCACCGAAGAACCGTCGTGTAATGGGGTCTCTTGCACTTTAAATGTACAGACCAAACGTCCTCCCGTTGATATGGTGCGGTGTGGAGAGGGCGGTGCTAGTTCAGGTGACGTCCTCGTTACCTGACCGTGGTTCAAAATTTCGGTGTATGTCCCAAAATAGTTTCTTGTGTTGCTTTACAACGGGTCGTTATTATAACTAAACAAACAAAAAAAAACGAATATTGATTTCATAAACGTGAAAGGAAATACAGGAGTTCCCTAAGAATGACTGACTAAAATATTGCATTTAACGAGAAGCCGAAAATATTTTAGTTATGTATTTTAAAATTGTAAATGGCGATTATTTAAATAGTATTTTGTGACAAATTAAATATATTTCTTAAATAAAACAATTCAATTATTATTTTATTATATTTTCTGTTTTTGTATTAATATTGTAGTAACGAAACACTGAATACAAAACCTGGTAACAAAAAAAGTAGTTAATTCCAAAATGGTTTATTCTTTGAAAAAAAAAAAAGACGAATAGTGGACAATTATGGACATTTATTGAATCTTCATAGAAATTTGTCTATGCGTCTGAAATAAAATAGACTTTTAACTAGCTAAAAAAAATCAAAACATTAAATTCATACTCCATTTTCTTTTAATGTTTGACCGAAAATCTGTTATCGATTTCACTTAATTTCTTCAAAAGCTAAGACACCTGAAACATTTCAAAAATATTTAAATCTATTTACAATATCATTTAAGTCAAATTCTTAAGAGGTTTTTATTGCATTTGGATGAGCAGTGCGTCCAGCAGCGCATAAGAGACAGAGAAACATTCATTTTTATTTGTATGGATTAAAAGATGCTGATGAATATTGCCATTTATGTTTTTTTCATAGCCTGCTCGATTTCGTGCTTGAATTATTTGTTGCCCACAGTTATTCAAAGCTTCCCAACGTTAACAGGATCATGTTCTCACAGGATAAAAAAATTATAAAAACAACACTATTACATCGAGAATAGTATTAAATACTCTATTTAACATAATCATTGCGATCAGACATACAGAGTCTGCTTCTTTCATCCTAAGCGTGAAAGCCAGGAGTCGCCAAGATACGACTGAAGAATCGCCAAGCGCACCGCCTAAGGAGTTTGGTGCACAAACTCTCGTTCAGATGTTGGGACTGAAGTTTCAGATGCCCGGGAGTGTGGAAGCGAAGAGCGAACGATCCCGCTGCCTTCAGTTGGTTGGCCTTACAGGTGAGTTGGCGCCTACGCTTATATTTCTGCTATCGTTAGTAACTAATTTTTTTAAGAAGTAATTTGATTAAAAGAAACTTCTTAATACTTTTTATGTTTTCTTTTGCCTTTAATGATCAACAAATTTTGTTTTTGTGAAAAATTCATTGATGTTTTTTCTTTAAAACAAGTTTTAAAAAATTATGTGACGTAAAATGAGAACGAATTTCTGTTTGACAGAGAATCATTATCTCTAAAGACCTGTTTCTCATTTTAAAAAATAACATAATAATAATTTTGTGATGTATATAAATTAATGTATTAATTTTTAATATCTAAAAATATTTAAAAAATTATTTCCTATAAAGAAGTTCTATAACTTTAACAAACTTGCCATTTTTCTTTCTTTCTTTATTTTTTTATTTTATTTATTAAAAAAAGAACTGTTGCTCATTTTTTTAAATAAAAAGATAATCCTTTTGAGATATATTATATTCAATTTAATAACTTAAATATTTTTCAAAAAATTATTAAAAAAGTAATGCAATATATCTTTAGCAAAAATCAAAATTTTTTTCTTAAATTCCTTTCTTATTACATATTTATTTTTAAATCTGATTTTTTTAAAAGTTAATTTTTTTCTATGATTCTTAAATTTAAAAATAAAATGTCGTTTTTAAGACAAAAACGCACTTAACTTTTTCTGAATATAGAAGTTAATTATAACCTGTTTATTATATTTATTTATAAACATATATTGTTTATAATATTAAATAAATAATAAACAATGTACATTTTTGTTTAAAACTCCAAAATGCATTTGTTGAAAGTATGTGTCAGCTATTTAAAAAATTAAGCTTGCCTTTGTTCACTTTTATCATTTCATAAATTTATATTCAAATAATGTCTAAGCTTCTAAAATTGTCTTTTATTAAATATCAGTTCATTATAATTATAGTTAAAAATTAAACATGGCTTTACATTATCGTTCATAAATATTTTTGAAAATTATTCATATTATTTAAATTAATATCAAGAAAAATATGAATTTACATTAATGTTATATTAACAGAAACGCAGAAAACTTAACAGGTAAGAAATTTTAATATGCAGTAAATATTACAACCCGTATTATTACTTCAAAATTAAATTTAAAAAGCAATGGCATTCTTGAGAAAATTAATTAGTAAATGGTTAATAACATTTAATTCATTAAATTTTATTTTTATATTGATGGATCTAAATTCAAAACATTAAAGAATTAAGAAATTAAATGAAAATAAGAGGAAATATTAAATCTGGGTAGTTGGCAACTAGAACCTTCAAGAGAGCATAATTTGAGAAGACAGTCACATGACGGAAAAAAGGCGATTACAAAATTGTCTCCGAAAATACGAAACCAATTAACGCAATTAAAAGTGTAATAATTAAATTAATTAAAGGGGAAAAGAATATTAAAATGTAATTTAAACTATTTATGATTTGATGCAATTCTTGTATGTTTTAATACAAATTTTTGAAAGACAATGTTATTTGAAAAAAGCATATGAAGCAGGTTTTAGTAAGCATATAATACAGATTTTCTTGGAAAATGTGACACAGAATATTTTATATTAAAAAAGAAAAAAAATATACGATAGAAAAAATGCAAAGCTATTTTTTTAAATATTAATTAATGGATGCAAGTGCAAATGTAAATGAGAGAAATACTTTTACTCCAGTTCACAAAGAGATGACAAAATGATTAATGAAATTTAAAGAATGAATGAAAAGTAATTTCTTTCCGAAGCGAGAGATTTTTTTTTTGTGATTTTCACGAGTTGTATAATATGTAATTTTAGAAGGAATATAAAAAATGTCATGGAAAGTATTTCCATGTCAAGAAATAATTTACTGAATGGAATTGGATTATACTTTTCTTAACTTAAAAACTTTTGTTTCCGTTTGAGTTATTTAAAAACGGAATGCATGAAAAAAAAATGGCTTTTTCACTTTTTTTTACCTGTGAAGCGTAAAAAAGTTTTTCGTGTAGAAATATAAGCTATATCCGTAATTTGATTATGCAAATGCGTTGCTAAATTATTTTCAAGATACATGTAAAATTCCGATCAATATAAATACGATAATTAATTGGATTGTTAATCTTTTTATACTAAGCAGCTTAAAATATTTCATATAATTTTGATTTTTTCGTAAAAATGAAACAAGTTGTAATAGTAATCTTGATTTTTTTAAAACCATAATTGAATTGAAAATTAATTCATTGTGAAATTCGGATTAGGGATTATTGCAAATAAAAGATTTCATTCTCACAATTCTTTACATAAATATTTTTTTCAAATAAAATCCAGACTTTTCTTTTGTGTATGGTTATACAATGAGAATTTTACAAATGTATGAGAAGTTGAATTCATTTTAAGTAAAAGACTTTTTAATTAGTCATTAATGAATTATAATTAATTTTAAGATTTTTATAATTCCAATGAATACTAATTTGTTAAATCTATTGTTCAGTGATAAGCAGAGGCATGCACCCTAAAGTTTACTTATTAATTTAGAAATAAAGGAAAGTATTTAGATTTATTCAGTTAACTTAGCATAGGATACTAGATACTTCTGAAATTTTCAAAGTGAATCTAGCTTAGGATATTAGACAGTAGAGAAATTTTCAAAGTGAGTCTAGCATAAGATACTAGACAGTAGTGAAATTTTTAAAGTGAATCTTGTATAGGATAGTAGACAGTCGAGAAATTTTCAAAGCGAATATAGCATAGGATACTAGACAAAAAAGAAATTTTCAAGAATATGAAAATCGATGAATATAACAAATATATCGCACTAATTAAAATCTGTAATAGAAATGAAATAATTATAAACAACGGAAATTTTTCTAGTCAAGAAATATAAAATAATTAACAAAACTTTAAAACTAAGAAATCATTTCTGCAATGGAAATTTAAATTATATTGTTTGATACTGTTATTTTTATATATTCAATTTATTGCAAATATTCTAAATACAAAAAAGCTTGCTTACATCCTGAAAAAGTTTTCTAATAACTTATACTGATTATGTACTATAAATAAGAAAAATTAGTTTAATTATGAAATGGAAATTTCATAATTTTGATTAATTCAGTTTATTGCAAATATTCTAAATAATTTCGTATTCTTTAGTTAGCATTTGTCAGGACTTAAAAAGCATGTTTAAATCTTGACAAATGCTCCTTAAAGTATTGAAAACATAATTCAATCAGTAAGTTATAAGAAAATTTGATAATATAAGTAAGAAAAAAATATTTTGATATTGAAATGGAAAGTTTGATCTTAAAGAGAAAAAGTCGAATATTTAATGTTACATTTTTACTTTCATGACATATGTGCCGATTTATATTTTGTATTAAAGCATTAAACTTTTTATTAAATTTATTTTTGATTTTAAAACCAGTGGGTTTCGTATTATCTAAAATTTCTCTGCACTCTCTAATTCCCCACCCCTTTTTAAATTACTGATGTTTAGGAAAGGCATGTGTACTTGTACCATAAATGGCACGCGTTCCATTGGCTGAGCTAGATAAAGAAGAATCCTGTAAATAGATTTAACTCAAAAATTTGGTTGAAAATCAATATACCAAATTTCAACCATCTAGATCAAAACGTTTTGTTTATTTATCATGCTCACCGATATACAGAAAAAAGGCCAAAAATATGTTTTTCAAACTCAGGGAAGTAGGATATACAGAAGCTCACCAAAATCTCGAGGTCGAATTTTTTGAGGATTACAGTACTTCCTTTACACATTTTATACGAGAAAGTAAATAGAAGCCCTAAGCTGGCTTCGTGGCTTACGGGGAGCATGCCTTCTCAGTTTTCTAGGCGTCATGTGTTAAAGCATGGTTGTTATTCCGTGTTCTATTTGTGAGTAGAGTTAATACCTCCCCCCCCCCCTGTAAAAATGAGTTGTGCAAGCGAATGTTGTGCTTGAAGTAGTAAGTCGTACTCCTGGCCCTAGTTGGCGCTATTAAAAAACAAGGGACGCTCATTTAGACTAAAATCGTGGACTGCGATCAGTGGTTTTCTCAATGACAAGTGCCACTGAACACAACAACAACAAATAGCAGTAAAGTTGCCGGAGAATATCTTTCCATTTCAAATACCCGAGAATTTCAGTCAAAGAAGAAGAAAAAAAATAATAATTGCTTGTACCTTTTTTCATTCATTTAGTTCCTATTATTAGTTCACACTCTTCCTAAATATATTTATATATGTTGTTCCTCTTATCAATCGTTAATTAAATATTTGTAATTCATCCACTTCAGTTCAAATACATTTTTTTAAAAATTTGTAGTGGATGCCACTTGATGTTAATATAGTTTTTTTCCAAATATTAATTCATTAATTAAATTTTTCCAGTAATTACTATTTAGTCATCAAACTCTGAGATTACTGGCTCACACCCGATAGTAAATAATATAAAATAGTTAATATAAGATATAAATAATATAAAAAATAAGTAGGGGTTGAATTTTTTAAAAAATATATAGTACTTGTTTTAGATATATATCATTGAAAGTGCTTAATTCATTAGTACTCATACAAGTATTTTTTTCTGAGAAATATTCTATACTATCATATTAGAATGCAGGTTTTATTAAGCACATCCCACTTTATACAGATAAATATGTTCAGAAATAGTAGATATTTTAATTCTCTGATATTTCAATTATATAACTTTACATTAGTGTTCCTGTATAAATGGCTGTTTAACTAATAAGCGTCTCTTGAAAGAAAAATCGTAACATTTTAAAAAATTGTTTATTTTTGTAATTATATAGTCATTAAGTGGTGTTCTGTTTTTAAATTTTCTAAATTTATATTCTTTTGATGGAATATACATTATTATGATCTGTGCAGGAAGTGACAGGGCGTATGTTTTTAGGAACATTTCTTGAATAACCGTATTCACATACTGAACAAAGACAAGGCATTCACGTGCGCAGCTTAACAGTACAGTATCCCATCTCACTACACTAATTACACTCTCTATGCGCAATGCATTATGAGATGGCATAAAGAATAGCTTCATCAGCCCATCTAGTATCCAAAAAAGAAGGTAAGAGTTATATAACTGTTACATTCTCTTATAGAGATGATTATGGGTGTTGAATGTTTGAAAGTATCTGTGCTGCTGTCATCAAACGTAAATTGGTTGTTTCATGTATTAAACTGAATATTTAGATGATCCCTCCTCCTATTTGCTTTGAGTCTAATGGAATCAAAGAAATATATGATTCATTTGAAACTAATTGCTAGCTTACTGGAAATAGAATTATGCCATTTATTGGATTTGACGAAACGGTCATTTGGGGGATTACGGAGTTTCAACGAGTAGCATTCAAAGTTGATACACGACAGTATATTCTTCAGTATGGAATTTATACCCACTCAAGCCACATTTAGAACGCAATTTTTAATCCTGATTCTAATCAAATTAAGAGATTCGATTGAAAATTCTTTATGCAATTTCATTTTGTCTTGTCAATATAAAATCAGATTAAAGAAATATAATGAATTGCTTTCGAGAAATGCTTTGAGAAATGCTTACAAACACATTTAATAGTCCAATACAAAGAAAATCGTTGAATCCAAATTCCATAAGAAATTAATATTTAAATAAATAATGAAATTAGATGAGGATTAACTTTTGCAATTATTATAATAGCGTATTTTATGTATAAACAAAATGGATATGTATAAAATGTCATATGTTAGCACATTAAATAGAAGGTTACTCAAAACATATTTTTTCAAACTGTCAGGAATGTCAATGCATTATGAGATTTCAAGAGGAAAATATGTCAGCGAATTTCAGCAGCATGGATAAAATGGTCAACTGAATTGAACAAAAGGAAACTGAAAGGTTAAGTGGTAAAGCATGTGATTTTTCCAACAAGATGAAGTTCAAAGATGGGGCTGAAATTTGTTACCATTTACGAACAATGGATTTACAGCATCGACAGTCGGATATTTTCAAAAGCTCTTGACATAACATTGGCAAAGCCTGCGGCGGCCACTATTCGTGCAACCAGGTCCATTTCAATGTTGATGGAGATCTCGTACATATGGTCTTTTATGGACTAACTCAAAAAAGAAAAATCCATTGGCGATAAATCAGGTGAACATGGTGACCAAACGATCGGTTCACCACTGCCGATCCATTGAACCTCGAATGTTCGGTTCAGAGAATCACCCGCAATAACTGTGTTATGCTCTGGTGCTCCATCATGTTCATATCACAAACCTCGATGAATTATTCCCGGCGTTTTAGAGAAAAGTTCGGTGGTCTAAGCTATGGCACTGTGAATCCCACGTTTCGTGCAAATGGTCGCAATTTTGAGTTCCTACTGCTAAGCAATATATTGTACCTTGATGAAAAAACACACATTCGCTACCTCTTAGCTTGTTTCCTTGTGTTCACTTCCCCGCTGATGTAGTGTGGAAGTTTGGAGTGTTCGTTAATCCTATATTTTCATATGGTCCGCGGTGGCCTGGTGGTAAGGTTCTCGGCTTCGAAACGGGAGGGTTTCAGGTTCGAGACTCGATTCCACCGAAGAACCGTCGTGTATCTCTTGCACGTTAAATCTTTCAGGCCAAACGTCCTTCCACTGGTATAGTGTGGAGAAGGGGGTGTCAGCTCAGGTGCCGTTCTCGTCATCTGATCGCGGTTCAAAATTGCGAAAACCGTCCCAAAATTGCGCCAGTGTAGCTTGAAAACGTTACGTTAATATATATAACTAAACTAAAGCTGGTCGCCAAAGGCGGCTAGTTTTCTTATAAAGCATATTTTCAAAAAATTAATGCATTGTTACCATCATTACTGCACTCACAAACGAATGAAATATACGATTTACGACTGGCAATTATTTGCTATTTAAATCTTTTTTAGATGAGAATTATTTTCAACATGAAATAAAAATGCATGCCAATATCAATGCTCTTGTTATTTTAAAAAAGCATTTGAGAAATAGATTGAATCGCCGGTAAAACATACATATTGGTGAACAAATATATACTTGAAAATAATATTTATTCATTCTGGCTGCAATATGACCATAAACAAGAGAATGTTCTGAGGTGAAACAGACATCTTGGGAACTTTATTTTCAACCAGACGGATCGCTTTTTACTTTCGAACTAAATACCGAGACTAGGGATGTTGAGCTAATGGCACGTGACGCAATATTTTGGGTACGCCACCGATCAGAACGGTTTGCATTTTACGTTTTCCATGTGACTTTATCTGATGAACTAAATTTTGCTCATTCTATTGGTTGGAACTTGAAGAATTTAAAAAGAATTTGATTGATTTCCAGTCTAGTTTAATACGGATTCAATAATTGTTGAAAGAAGGAAAAAGTTGGAATTCGTTGAAATAGAAAGATTAATAAGCAATATGAGTAAAAATGCCGGTAACGAAATTTTAAAAACATGGAATTCGATTACAGACACTTTTAGCTGTTTAAAGAAGCTGGATGCTGCATTGCCACAAGGTTGCGCTACCAGCGAATCTATGAACTGCGCTAACTGAGCAGATAATAGCTTTAGAAAATCCTTTAAAATATAGCTGAATGTTCAAGAGGAAATAAGCATCCATTGCGTTTATTTTTAGAATACAAACCCACACTCAAATCAAAAACAAGTTCAAAAATGAAATTAGCTATTAGGATAAAGTTAACAACATTTATTAAGTTACAGTTAATAAAACTAATATTAAATAAAAGGCAGGTAGACATGACATCGGACTCAAGCTATTTTAACTATGTTTTCATCTATATATGATGGCAGGTCATTATTTTTAAAGGTGACTAACATTAAAGACTCGCTTAGAAACCGTTTGACAGATTATCTTACAATCCTAATATATCTGTTATTTAATATTCAACAACAGAATTAGTATTAGTTAGTCATTAGTATTTAGTTTTATTATCTTCCCAATAATCACAAGTGGAAATTATTTGGCGGCATATCTATGCCTCATTCAACATTTTTTTTAAAGGTACTTTGATCCATAAAGGTTTGTCCTCCCCTGATCTAGATCTATAAAATCAGAAAGTAAGCCACCCGATCACTGCCAGCTGTTATTACTTAAAAGATCGTGTTGGTAATAATAGTTGTGTTCTGAAAAAGATGTTCTCAAAAAATTGTTTACGATACGACATTAAATAAATTTTGTTACGTAGTCACTAGTACCATTAATTATGACTTCTCATGGTCACTTTTGTGTGACATCATTAAATAATGGTGTTTTATTTACTAACTTATTCTTAATATTTTGCATTTATAATTAGTAAATACTTGAAACTAACAAATGAAGGATGGCAAGTGATAAATGAATACGATTTACGAAACTGTTCTGATAAAGTACAATTTGCAAAACTTCAAACATTATTTACATCATACGACTGAATTGCACGCATGATCCGATTTACCCCTTTTTAATCAACTGATTGGTTAAACTGAAAAATAGATAGCTTAATAAACAGTACGTTGCAATTCAATTGATAAGGAATTTTTGGCGATAATTTGCAAATCCTTAATTAGAAAGAAAATTAAACTTTAAAAAAACGTTCAAATTCGAGTATTAAAAGAACTGCTATAAAATTTGCTTTAAAAAGTTATGGATTATACTTCGAGCTTCTGCCTAATTCGGTATTAATTAAACTGAATAAGTAATTAATCGTGGGAAAATGAAGTTGCAAAATCGCATCTTTTCATAAAAGGCGCTCTGTTGAGTTTCTTCGTGCCTATAATTCATATTTTCCTCGTTGCCTTAATGTTAAAAGCCAGGTCCTTTCATAGAAAAAATATTTATTAAAAATAATTTAGTTAAGTTTAATTTACTTATATTAACGTCTTGTTGTAAAGCAACTCAAGGGCTATTTTGGGACTGACCTTGAAATCAGAATTCGAACCTGAAACCTTGCAGCCACGTACGGAAACCTTATCACCAAGCCCCCACGTTTCTTATTGAAAATAAAGATAATTCTAAGAATTCGAATGCATATTAAATTTAAAACGGCACGTTTTAAAAAATAATGGTGTGTTTTTATAATAAATATCACCTAAATGCGGTTTGTATTTAATTATAACTGTTACAGAAATGCTTGCCGTTCGTGATTAATACAGTAAAAAAAAAACATTTCTTCTAAAAAAAATATTTTCCTACCTAATCTTTTTTTTCAAGTCTTGGAATGCCAGAGTTTGTTATCTTCAAGCCATTTTCGTCCTCAACTTGCGAAAAAGTACTGTTAGTTGATTTTCTTTTCAACTGTTCTTGGGTAATGAGTTGAAGGCTAATTGCTGTCTGGGTCTTTGTTAGTACGTTTTTCTTGATGTTGAAGATATAATGTAGGAATTGTTTTCGCAAAAGACCTCTTAATAGTCCCTCGTTGTTTTTATATAAATCAAAATTCCTTTTTTCCTTCCTTCAGTGCAACAACAGTTTATTAAAATGATGCACTACAAACGAAATAATATAAATTAAAAAACAACAAGTAATATATATAAATAATATAAGTAGGAATTGAATTAAATATTTTTTATATATGTTATATTATTATTCATGATCGGGTGTTGCATCGGTAATCACAGATCTTGGGCGACAGACCTATCGACTATTTGGCAACTTTGATTACCAAATAGAAATTACTTGAAAAATTTAAATAATGAATTAATATTTGAAAAAGAAATGTCAACATCAAGTATCATCCACTGCCAGTTTTAAAAAATATAGTTGAACTTGAGTTTCGAAAATTTGAACTAGATACATTTAGGGAGAATGTGAACTAGAATGTAGTAAGAACTGAAAAAAAAATATTTTTATGTACTTTGTTCAAATTTCGATTTACGTTCTCTTACTCTAGCATCACAAAATTATACTAAGCTTTTGTAAATTAAGTTTAATTTCTGATAGAATATCTGAACATCGCGTCACAACAAAAGAAAATTATACCAAACTTATGATTATAAATACTTTTCATTAGCTTTTAAACACAATTCTACTTTTACAAAATGTGTAAGTGTAGAGAAAACACCTCGGCATATATTAAAAGTGGAAAGTATTATATAAAAAAGTGGTTGCTTTGGCATTTTATCATGTCCAATTTGTCATGTTGATTTTACCGTCATTCATATTTTGATAGAATGCCCAGTTTTTAATCACGATAGATTACATTATTTCGGATCATCAAATTTAAACATTTATGACATGGTAGGAGAACATCCTTCCCTAAACATTTTTAAATTTTTAAAAGATTTTTTTTTTATTTGATATAATTTAACTATTTTACATTGAGTAATTTTAATTTTGACAACTTTGTTAACTGATATTTATAGTGTAGCAAATTATTTACATGATGTATTCAGTTTTTAACATTTGCAATATATTTTTTACCATATGTTTGGCGCAGTATGGCCAAAATTGGCCCTTATGCCATAAATTTCAAACTCAAACTCAAACTTGGCATTTTATCTTGGTCTAAGGCCATTTACTAAGGGAAGAATTTTCATTTTATAAACCAAATATTGACAGTCTCAGCACTATAACGAGGCACACTGTTTCTTCAATTCATTGTCAACTTTGGCATCAAAAATAAAAATGAAAGCAATGATATTTTATTAACGGTGTTCAAGATCATAAACATATTTCAGCAACACAGCCTCTATTTGTGGTTGTCTTCAAAGCATCCATTATCTTGCAGAAGAAATAAGAACTCTCGTCAATAATTTATTGTAAATTTGGTTAGACTAAACTGCAATATATAGAAAAAACCCCATTCTAAGTGGATTTTGTACAATAATTCATTATGAATGCTTATAGTTCTTAAATTAGAAGAACTGTATCGTTATTGCTACAGATAATTTCTAACCGTTTTGACGTTCAAACAGATGAAATCTGACGCTCGGTGCAAATTTGTATATTTCTATCGTATTTTGAGTACAATGTCTGCCCTGTTGTTCGAAAATAAGTTAATCCGTAACTAGAGTCGTGTGGTCTGTGAGACTGCTAGCGATGATCATTCGTTATACTTCGTTATTTTATAAAATACTTACGTATTTTTCGCTTAATTGAACTTATTGACCCTATAGCTTCCTGTTTCAACCGATTTCCGTTGATGCTTTTTAAAATAATTATGTTATTCCTTTGAACTTCTCTATTAAAGTCCCATTGATAAACAAGGCTTGTCGGATGGCATTAAAACTTAGGAAATGTCATTCACTATACTGATACTATTATGAACCAGTGCTCCAGACATTTTTAAATGAAGCAGAAAAGGACTTTAATAATAAGTATAATTGTAAGGAAGAGTTTTTCGATGAAAGTTTGCTTTCAACTGATTCTGATATGCATGTTCAAACATATTTAATTTTTCTAGTGGTAATAAATTTGGAAACATTTGAAAAATATATTAGTACAACAAGAGATGTGTATACAGATTTTATAGGTTTAAATTTCATACTAGTTCTCAACATATATGTTTGAAATGCCCTGAAAAACCGTGCTTTGAAAGTCACAAAGGCTGATAAAAAAGAGCGAATTTTATTCATAGTCAATTTATTTTTTATTTTTCATATAATTGTTAAATTTTGTTATATTGTTTTATAAATACCTTTATATCCTGGGAAAACAAATATGATTTATAAAGTATAAAGTAATATGTTTTTTTTCAAGAACATTGTTTGTTGTAACATTTAATGTTGGAAGAAAATGCATTTAATTCTTTCGATAATATATTTTGAAAAATTTCTAAAACATATCCATATATCAACAAAACATATGCAAAATATATTGGCAGTTTTTTCTACTAATGCATTGATCAGAAAATTTAATTTGAGCGTAAATGAAATTCGGTCTCGTAGACCGCATCGCTCTAGTGAAGAGCGAAAATTTTACCTCCCCAATTATGGGTTAATACGGTAGATTCACTTATTTATTAGAGAGGGAGATGGTTACAATTCGGTGCACTGATTTGGTATTTATAAATCAGATAACATCAAGTTTTGATTGAATCTAAAGTAAGGTTGATCTAGGTCGCTCTGTACTCTCAGAAATATGTAATGGCGTTTCTTAAGATAGCAGTTTTCTTAGAGATCATACGATTATGTTTTGGGGTAAAACTTCCATCGGCAAGCAAATGTCTTTGTCACCCAAATTTAATTTTTATAAAAAGTATGCTGAATTTTAATTCAGAAAAAATTTGTTTTGTATGACCTCATTTTATGATTCGAAAATTTAAAAGTACATTTTAAATCGAATTCTTTGTCGATCATTACTGCTCTGTTAAGGGTTCTAAAGAAAGAAAAAATAAACGCCATCTAAAATACTTCCTTGTGAACTGACAGAAATTAAATTATTAACC
The DNA here is from genome assembly GCA_026543055.1 of Argiope trifasciata. Taxonomy (NCBI): domain Eukaryota; kingdom Metazoa; phylum Arthropoda; class Arachnida; order Araneae; family Araneidae; genus Argiope; species Argiope trifasciata. Next base: position 3,243,139 of record JAPMOQ010035930.1, read on the forward strand.
TTGATTTGCGATGCCCTTTCAGATTTTCTAGGTATCTCTACTTCGCATCTGAATTTCTAAAAAACACTCATTCAAAATATTCTTTACTTTCTTGCGATATTTAATTTCTGCAATGTTAAATGTCAAGCTTTTATATTTAAAAATATTCTAAGAAGTATAAATTAAGAGCATGCAAAAGAAAAACAAAATTTAAAGAAAATCATATCCTCTTATTTTTGAAAATACCACCGATACGAAGTGAAGTATCCATAGATATGTATTTAAAATGATATTTCGTAAATTATTCTTTATTTTAAAAATTTTTAGTTTTTACAGTCAGAAAGCAAAGAAATATAAAGCAGTGCAAATACTGATACCTCGGGGGATGCTAGGAAAGCAAATACTCTTTAGTGCAATGCACTTCGAATGTATTACAACACTTTTCTGTCTAGCTCTTTCTCATACGTTACTTGCGTTTCTTAATAAAATAGAAGCATATTAAGGATGATTTTACATTCACATTAAGAGGTTAGGATTTTGAAAAAAAAAATAATGAAAGGTTCTTATCTTGCTGATTATGATTTTGTTGAATTTAAATGGTCATTATCGTGTAACCTATAACATATCATATACTGACATAGAATTGGCTCATGAATATAATTCAAATAATTATAGAAATTCTCCTTTTATTCTAACTAATATTACTTGCGTCCCTTTTTATTTGATTCAAGATTTAATTTTCTTTAAAAATTATTCTCTTATATTTCTTTTCTGCTAAGTTATTTTGATAATTATAGCAGGATTTCCATTAGCAGCTATTTTATTTATCACCTTAGATGTAAGTAATTTATCTGTTAAATTTTTTGTACTTCTTTTGTCTACATCATCGCTATTAACTGATTATATGAACACCATTCTAGATTCATTTCCGATTAAGAAATTTAGCACGGTTATATATATATATATATATATATATATATATATATATATTAGCCAATAGCATGCGTTTCTTAATTTGGTCAGGGCGCCATCTAGGGCCAAGAGTACGACTTTGCTACTCAAGCGTCACAACCATTTTTACGGGAAGGTCTTTAACTCATGCATTTCCATTCAATCAACTACAGATCGTAATTAAAACCTGAATCACAGGAAGATCACATCCAAACCAGTATCCCAAGTGGTATTATATATATATATATATATATATATATATACTGGGTGGATCTTAAATTATGGGACAAACTTTGAGTGGTGGTTAGAGTTCACTATAAAAAAATCTTATTGTATAAAAATATATGACCACGTTGAGGCACAGTCACAAAAAATAACACATGAAGTGAAAAACATTGTTTATTTACAGTCATCGCTAAATGATTTTTTTACTGAAATGTTTACATAAAGAGCTCAATATTTCGGCCACTGACAGTAATGCAAGTTTTGTAGTTTGGGAGTGATTGGCGAACAGATTCCCATACCCCGGTTTATTTCACGTACGCGTGCAACCGCACAAGATAGCCGAGCAACGAATTTTCAAATGAAGTCAACTAGAGTCGTCTCGGAAATGAGGGCTTTCAAACGACGTCAGAAGAAAAAAAAATTGAGATTTGATAAATCTGGCGATCGTGGAGGCCATCAGATTTGTCTATCATGCCCAATCCAATGCATCCCAAAAGTAGCATCTAGATAACTGCGAACTTCCATACTGAAATGACGTGACGCATTCTTATTCTGAAACCATATTTAATTAGCGAACGGCAGTCGGAGCTTTTTTGCAACAATTCTGGTAAAACCACTTCCAGAAAAATCCAATAACAGCAGCTATTGATTTAGGTTGGTAGGCGATATGGCCCTATGAGAGACATATTTACAATACCCGCCGAAATATTCATAGAGAAGCGTTGTTGGAATGCATTGGACTACGCCGTTAAAGTGTTATTTTTTCCGGAAGTGACGCATTTGTGCCCCGACGCGTCGCTTCCTGTCATATATCCTAATACAATAATTGTTTTTAAAGTGAGTTCTCTCACCCCTCAAAGTTTGTCCCATGATTTTAGAGTCACACTGTATATTAACTCGAGAGAGCTATTTTTGGTATTTCATTTATTATGTGTAAAAAAATTATTTATTAAATGAACTCCATTGAATGGCGCCTACTTCATTATTGTGGAAGTCTCCAATGCGAAATAAATATCTTAAACGTACTGGTCTCCAAACTAAGACATTTGCATTAATCCTTGATAAAGAGAAAATATAAAATAATTATTGACTTGTGAAATGATTATGAAAGAATATTATTACACTCAAAAAAATGTCTACACTTAAAAAGTTTAAAAAATCTGATTTTTGCAGTTTTAAATTTTCAAATGATACATTTATTAATGATATTTTATGGTAAATTTACTAAATAAATTTACCATTCAAATTTTCCATTTTATTATTAATAACAATAATAAAAACATATAAATTGTAAAATTAATATGAAATATTGCCAAATTACATTATTTATGAATCTTAAAAATCAAAGATAATTTTTGTAAAAGGAAATATTTATAAAAGATGTCCGAATGTTAATTTATTTTTTTATCATGTGAAAATTTAATATTATTTACAGTTGAGGTCAAAATGCTTAATCAGCAAATTGGTGATTTAATCTCAATTGAAAAAAAATTTTTTTTTTGAAGTCGGCTTTCACAATATAGCTATTGAAACATCGATCTTCCGCTAGTATAGTTTTATTTTGGTATTAAGTTTCACAGAACAGTTTTTCCATCTACTAATGTAGTTGTATTTCATTTTTATTTTATGAAGCAGTAAATACTTCAACACTATATGCTCTCTTGTAATCTTCGAACGTATTAGAGTTCCAACTGTCTTGATATCCAGCTTCCATTTCAGGAATGACTTGATAGAAGCTCTCTTACGCTTGTAGCATAGCTGTCATACCTTTTAGGTGAATTCAATAAAGAGATGAAAAAATTGAATGACGTTTAACATCTTTAATTTTTATAGCTTTTTAACATTTCATAATAATTTTTCTTATTTAGGGTATCATTCATTTCCTACTTAAATTTTCTCAATTTTTTAAAATCAATCTTAGGTTTTTTTAAAAAAATCTCTTAATGTATTCTCAACATTGTTGTCCTTTATGAGGTGGGAATTCATTCGTCCAGTAAAATTGTTCACCTTAATTTTCACATTGCTTAGAGAAGGAAACTATTCTTCCAAGTGTTTAGAGATGGAAACTGTTCTTGCAAGTAATAAAAATCAAGTGTTTTTTCACTCACCGTTCTAACAAAATTCTTCTTCAATAAGAGGTTAAAATGAGACATTAATTCTCTTTTTATCATCAATTATCATTAAAAATCAATCTGAACATTTTATAAAAATTCTTTTAACATATTCTCGAAATTGTTGTCCTTTATAAGGTGGAAATTGTTTTGTCCAAAAAAAATGCTGTCCTTAATTTTCACATCATTTAGAGATGGAAACTGTTCTTGCAAGTAATAAAAATCACGTTTTTTTATTCTCCACTCTAACAAAATTCACCATCAATCCTGAAGAGTTAAGAAGTGATATTAATTTCCTTTACATCGGTTAGAGCAACGTTTTTGATAATGCTTGGCCGGTAATATTTTGTTTGCGCTCAGGCACCTTATTTTTGATATAGTGCCGTTGTCTGGCCCTGCTGTTCCACTCGCACAGGAAACAACATTTGCCCTATTCCAGGCGCATAACAAGGGAGAATGGTAATTACTTTAACATCTGCACACATGTTCCAATTATGATGTGAACAATCGATCTCGACATCATATTTTCAGCCTTCCTTTATGCTGGAAAATGTACTGGAACAGATGGTTGGGCATTTCCATTATGAAATAGCAGAACTTTCAGCTTGTTTTCGAGCCTTAGATAAAAAATCGCCATTTTCCCTTTTTACAAATGCTAGAGAGTGCAAACGTAATTTATGTGGATAAATTTTATGTTTTACTCTTTTTTAATAAGTACCATACATAAAAGAATATATTTGTGTATAATATCTGCATATGTAAAAGAAAAATTTAATATGATTTTAACGGCTATACAATATCTATATCTATATTTATAATAAAGCTCTATATTAATGTGTGTGTTGGCGCTGCATAGGCCAGACTACTTGACCTATAGTTATATGGTATGTGTGGTATGAAGCATGTGTATACCAAATTTGGTATATGTATACCTTGGGTTCTGGAAAGCACACCTTATGGTCCTTTCTTTTTTTATTATTAATTAAAAACTAACTTTTCCACCAAAAATTATTTTTATTTCCCCACCTTCAAATGAGTCAAGGTTTCAGTTTTTTACCACTCTATAGAAGCTGGGCTATTTCAAACTATTCAGTTTTATTTTCTTTATGTTTGATGCATTTAAAATTAAATATTGTTAATTAGTGGATCTTTCGGGGTAGATTCCTTTTGAAGAACTTTTAAATTAAAATAAAACAGAATAAAGGAAATTAAAAATTTATAATCTGCATAACGTTACCTCAACTGGCGTAGAAAATTCACGCATGAGCAATGTGTTCTGACTGTTAACAACTATTTTCAAAGGATATGGACTTGATTGAAATTACTTTTAGATTGATAATGTGATTTTGTAATAAAATTGTATTTGTGTTACTTATATGTACTTTTAACTAGCATCAAGATTGACGAACCAACTGGTCGCCGAAGACGGCTGGGAATTTATAAAAGAAAAATTTGTAGACTTTAAGGGTGATAGAAAAAATTTAAAAGCATATTCTTTTTCAGCAGTCTGAAATGTTTAAGAAACATACAAAAAATATTGATGATGATGTCGTGTCCGTGTCCCCACGGCAAGGGGGTGCAGTAGCTTCTGAGGGTGAAAACCTCTGAGCACACTGAGGGCAGAAGTCTGACTTCTAGCTCAGATGAAGATGACACACACACATTGGCCTGCACAACCCCTTTTTGCAGGGGGGCTCATTCATACAGCTCACAGATAGAACAACCATGCCCGAATTGGGGCTCGAACCCGAGATGCCCAGATGACGGGGAAGAGACGATACTCCTATGCTAGGACGCCGGCACAAAAAATATTGAAAAACCAATATTAAGAATTGTTCTTTAATGTTATTATTTCTCGAGATTTTGGATTATGCTCTTAGATCTTTAATATTTTATAGCGATCAGGATTATAACTGTCAAAGTTCATTCTCGTATTTAAACAAACATAGTGAAATAAAATAAAAAGCAGAAGAAAACTTATTTTACATTTAATTCAAAATTTAGTATTCCTTATTAAAAATATATATCAGAAATACAAATTATGTTGTAATCATTTAGGGAATACTTAATCTTTTTATTTTATCTTAGGTTGTATAAACACATGAAATCGCATAAGTGAAATAATATCAAACCATCTGAAACATAGATATGAATCCCTATTAGAAAAACAGTAATGGATATGTTTTTTTAATGTAACATACAAAATAAGAGCAGCAGTAAAGATATTTTTCATGTCTTTTTTAGCATTTAAAAAAATCGATACCCCATGCATTCTTGAGATAACGATAATACAATGATTCGCTATCGAACAGTTCAACTTCACATATTAGACTTCTATCTTATGATTTTTCGCACTTTTGGGCAACCGTAAGATTTTTTTTCTATTGAAGTTTCCATGCACATAATGCAATGAAATAAATTGATTATAAGTACTTGTTATGAGAGGGGTATTGTTTTTCTATTCAAAGTCATAAAATACCAGATCATAAACACTGTGACCGAAAGGTCGCCAAAATTCTAATTATGTCAGAGTAGACAATTAAAATTAAGTCAGACATGGACTGACTGTTCATGGCAGCGGCTGATAGAGGGTTGAGGAAACAGTTACGGTTACAGTACGGTTACAACACTTAATAAACAAATATTTTTGTGGAGGGAACAGTTCTGTTTAAACGTAGTCGAAAATCTACACCTCGGTTAAAAACAATTTCTTTTTCAATCACTTCATTAAGCATTTTTTTTTCCTTTACCAAGTTTATATTCTGGATACTTCATACGATTTTTAACTCCTATCTAATTTCAAAGACAACCATATAAGTTTCATTCCAAACGCTTTTAGACTGCGTTTGGTAATTAAAGAAATATTTTTAAAAAACACTTCAGGATATTTAGGAAAATTCCAAATTATGAAGACAGTTTAAAGACAAAAAAAAAAAAAAATGTAAAACCGTACACATATTTTGATATTTTAAATTATGAAAACGAAAATATGTTTTACTGAAATCCAAGTATCGTTAAAGTGTACGTACTCAATAAAAGATTTCTTAATTTTTTAAGCGAAATTTTTCACAATAAGTCATTATTATATATGTTTAAACTCATTTCTATGAGAAAAAACCATATTACGCTATTAATTATTATTAATTTTATAAACATGATATTTTAAATTATAATGTGCACAGAAACACAGTTTTAGTTGGAAGCATGAATCAAGTCATAAAAATATGTAGTTTTTTAAACAATTTTCTCATTGACGATAATTAGAAAAAGCAAAATTCTTTTCGGTCATTTTAACTTTTAAATAGCTATTTAGTTTTTTTCTGAAAATGGAAGTACAAATCATCTGCCGTTTCATATAGATTATTCTGATGTATAAATAATTGTTTTGGTAAAATTTCTTGTTGAGATATGATTATTTGAACAAAGCAAGATAGTGAGAAAAAAATCATTCTTCATAAAGTTAGTTTTTTAAAAAAATTCGAAACCAGAGTTTGCAGTGACTTTCGCAAGAAAAACCTTTATAACTCGAAAATTATTCTGAATATTGACAACATCTTGATATCGTTTGAAAGTTGAAGGATCAGAGAACATTTTGAAGCAATAAAAAAAAATTCGATATTTTGAATGACTTCCGAGTTTTAAGTTGTATATATACACCTTAAAAAACGCTCATTTACATTGAATATTTTTCATACACGGGCGAGTTTCTTTTCATTGCCATCTAATAACATTTATTTCCTTGAAACCAGGCTAAAGAACATTTCTTAGTTTAACATTTGCATTCTTCTGATAAAAAGTAAAATCATTCCGATAAATATATTTCACTTTACCTTGACAGTAAGAAAAGAGGTTATCTTTCTCTAAATTACCATTCTTTGCAATTTATCACCTTGATTTATGGACGTTTCTTTTAAATTTGAGGAGTAATATCCAAGAAGTATTTCGATTCTTTGAAATATTTCCACATTTAAATTTTTCCTACAGTCACAACAAATATCCGCACGTCTTATCAGTTAGGTAAAATATGACTTGCATAAACTTTATTTTTCCTCCCCTCAAGTTACTTTACGATTTCAAAAAACTAATGCATATAACTCAAAAAATATAATTTAAAAAAGATATAAAATATTTTAAAATTTCTTTTACTAAGATTTAAAAATCATAAGAAAAATAAATTTATTGCATTTTTTTAGAAAAGAAGCAAAACTTATAAGGTGAAAAGTTTCTCAGATATATATATATATATATATTGACGGTAGAAATTTAATTTAACAAAAAACAATATTAACGTTTATTTGAACAACTACATTGTTTTGTCAATCACAATATTTAATATCTTGTTCGGTGATTTTATTCAATTTCTTTTTAAATGATGTCCTCAAAAATTTTAACTTAACATTAACGGATTTAGCGAGATTTCATGTTTACTCTTTCTAATGTCATAATTTTTATATTACTGTTTTTCTTATAATCGTTGGAGTTTTTACAATACTGAAATAAAAAACTAAAATGAGCAGAATAAAGTTTTTGAAGACACGAGCTATAGAGTTACTGATACTAAGTAATTTAAAAAATATGCTCCGTTTCTATCATTTAAGAAGAAACATGATTTTGTTTTTTCGCTTGAGGGTTTCAGAGCATCAAAATGTAAAGGCAACAAACATTTGAAGCTTAAAAATTCGAAAGCAACAAATTTTTGAAGCCTAAAAATACGAAAGTAGCAAGTTGGTGATTTATCCTTTTTTTTTTTGGGATTTATCCTTTTGAATTATCTATCGATTACTATTGTAGCTTTTTCTTTGGAAATCACAGCATTATATCCTAACAAGTGCAGATGTCTTTTAAATAAACCAAAAGAGTTAAGATATTGTTTGTTTAATCGATAAAGATTGTTGGTTGAGGGATAATTTCAACTAAATAAAATAAGGTTATTAGAAAATAATGCAGAGGATGGTCACATTTGATGATTTATTTCAAACTAAAGCTTATAGCATTATTTCGAAATTACACATTCTCTCAATTTAACGAATTGTCTTAACTAATTTATTAACTAGTTTGAAACAATCAAGGGACTATCAGATGTTGCATACGTCTATATTTAGAAAAACTATGGTTTTTATTTCATCTCAAAACCGGTCGAACCCCAAAACTTTGTTCAAGGAAGTGAAAATTTTAATATATATATATCAATTATAAAAGCATTATATAATTAAAACCGACTTCCATAATTCATCAAAAATTAAATTATTTTGGAAACCGAAATTAAAAATATTTTTGGAAACGAAACAAATTATGTCGAAATTTAAATTAATATTTAATTTCGGAATAAACTACAAAACGTAACGCAAATAAACCTAAAAGTCAAATGAAATAAAAACTATTTATGAAACAAACCTCAATTCGAATAATTTGGGAAACGAATCGAAATTAATAACGGAAATGAAACTAAAAATTGGAATCGAAACTAAAAATTATTTCGTATTGAAACAAGATTAAAATTTATAAAATACTATTAAAAAAACTATCATTGTATTTAGTCAGCGCTAATACTGCTACTAATAAATACAGAGAAATCTAAATAAATTAGTAATATAGGCCAAGTAATAAGAAACACAATGGAATCAAAATTACAACAAATAGAAAAATAATTCGGGCTGAAGACTTTTTCAAGGCTCACCCTCAGGCAAGGATTCAAAATATGGGACTTTTTCTGTGAGGAATTGGACAAGGTCCAACTGCATTGACCCCTCGTGAAACGAAAATCTCCCGAAAATTAAGAATATATATATATATATATATATATATATATATATATA
>JAPMOQ010035930.1:3252620-3270059 GCA_026543055.1 Argiope trifasciata
ATATATATATATATATATATATATATATATATATGAGAGAGAGAGGGATGGCGGGGGAATACATGCCAACAGAAAAGTCTCGTGATCCTTTCAAACCGATTTAACCTAGTTAGTGACTTAACTAAAACAAATAATAACTAAAAAATAATAATGTTCTCACATGATATTTTGAAATTTGTGATAAGAGATTTTATTATTGTTTTTCAATATATTTTTATTTCTATTTTGGATCGAATGGGAAGGTACTGGCAAAGAAAAAAAATGTAGGAAGAGGGTTTGTTGTTGGGAAAATAATTGTTACCGCTGATTGCCATTATCTGTAAACACATTAATCTTACAAATCTTAAAAAAGAATAAAAACATTTTGGTATTGTACTGATAAAACTTATCAAAAGTTTGAAAGCAATATTATGAGAAAGAAAAGTTAAATTCTTTTATGACTATGAAAGAAACTAGTTCGAAGAATGGTATGAATTTCTAACTAACAATAAAGGAAATGTCTTTAATAACTTCTCGTCAAGTTTTCTTCATCGCACCTGTGTTATTAGAGGTCATGCAACATCATTTAAAATAATAAACGACGAACTAATGCATCGTTTGTCATGTGTTGAAAGGTGTGTTTTCTTCAACTTCATAAAAATCTTATTTTCCTCTTCATTTTTACTTTTGGTGAAGTTTATTTGTGTTCCACATAAAAACGTGAAAGAACATTTTCTACACTTAACATCAATCATTCACGTAAAATGAGGTTTACCAAGGTATCATTATTTCCAACGCTTTAACATTCTTTCTGCTCTCCTATCTGAAGCTTGATAAACAGAATAAGTTTTACATAAATATAAGAAAATTTATTTTAGTAGTATACTAAAATACTTAATAATAATATTATGGGAAAAGTTTACTGCAAATGATTTATGTATCCAAATACGCATAAAATTAATATGACAACATAATCGAAAGCGATAGAATATTCTACACTTTATATATTCTTTACCATATAATAAAACTTAGAATTAAACTCATAATTTATATTATCATGCGAAGATATTACATTTTTCTAGCTTGAGGTTTTGGAGCCTGAAAATGAGATGGCAACAAATTGTCTTGGCAACAATTTCAAATTTTGGAGTCCACTTTCACTGAATTATCTATCATTTGCTGTTGTATAATTTCCCGTGGAAATCCGTGGTAACAAACAATAGATTTTTTTCGCGCGTGTGTGTGTATAACAATACTTTAAACATATGATTTAAATCAAATTGATTTCATTCCTCTCGTCAATACTGCTCTTGTTTCACACTATAACTGGACGTATGTGTGTCCGCGCCTTTTTGTACATAATTATGCCTATCTCTGGAAAGACAATAAATCAAAAGTTTAACGATACTTTCTACCTTCGAAACTGTATCCACACACATACTAAATTCAGTATATCTTGCCAAATCGGTGTAACACGTTATCTTGTTTAAGATTAATTTGAGCAAGTAGAAAAACACTTTGTAGTAATGTGAATTGCTGTCTTATAAGACATTCAAAGGAAACTGGCCTACACTTGTGTTTTTCAGAAATAAATCAGAAGAAAGCTATATTTATAATTATAGAAAGAATTACGTTGTTAAAGAGGTTTGTCAGTTATTAAATAATTCTAATTATGAATTTAAGCAACTGATGAAACGTATAACCTACTCTGAATCTTATTCTTCAGGAATGTGGTGGTTTAAAGTCACCCATTTAACTATTATCGAATTTTGAAGCAACTTGTTTGCATTAATTGCTATTACATAAAAATTAGCATTATATAATATTTCTCTTGGGTTTGAAAAAGTAGTTTGTGGGAAGGTCATCGTGTTTGATAGGATTTTAGACATGTTTCCTGTTTTACGCTTTATTATGATAACTGTTTTTCTAAATATAACAATTAAATGCTATAATGATAGTTAAATGCAGCATCATTTAACTTTGTTAACTAATAGGAGGAATTGAATAATCTCTCAGAGATATACACTAGGTGTCAATGCAGTCTTTTTCCTTTCGAATATTAATTTGGGAGTTTAGTTTAATTTATTTTTAATACTTTAAATATAGTTTTAGCAATTTGTATTGAAAATTGAAATCAGTGGGCTGTAGTTCAATCGATAAAATGCAAAATTTCAGTATTTTTCACTTGTAGGTGAAGAATTCGAGTTCAATTCTTGCGATGAGACCACCATAAGCTTCATAAATTAAAAATGGAAAAAAAAGAAAGAAAGCGAATAAATAGTAATAAAAAAAGGCTAACAGCATATATAGAAAGGAAAATTGAAAATTGCAATGAAATTATATTTTGCCATTTAATATTGTGATTCTGTCATATGTATATACATATTTATATTAATTGTAATTATTTAACAAGAAGTAACTAGAGCAAAAATTTCTTTTTTTGCCCTAAATAGGAATTGACTTTAAAATATTTTTTATATTACTTATTTTTGCTGCAAACCCAATATTAAAATATAACGTAGTGTCTTTTCATTGGCCATTGTTGTAATTTCCATTTGTGCAGAGATGGTGTCTCCGTTTGTGCAGAGATGATGGTCTCTTACTATTTTATTATGTTATCTATTTTCTAATGGAGATATCATTACTTCATTTATGTCACTTCAAAAATCTAAATAAATAATCTTTCTTTTATATTTGTATTATTTTTAATACTTTTATTTATATATTTTTTATATAGTATTTCTTATACATTATAATAACTTTTATTTATACTTTATAACAATTACGCACTCAATCCTCTAACTTGAACTATTCATGCAGATAACACATAGGATAAACATTAATTTAGAAGTGAAAAATATTGACTTTCCAAGTAAAAATTTGCCAGTAGTTTCTTAATAGATTTTTGTCTTCACCAGCCGTCTGTGTTCTTAGACCCGAAGAAATAACGGAGGCGAGAAAGACATTTCAACCGAATTGTTTTCGGAATAAATGTTTTTCTTTTTTGGATAACTTCTTAGTTTATCATTTTAATTCTTTTTCTGTCTACTTTGCTTATTTTTAAAGCTAGGCAATTTTTTACTGCATCCCTGAGAAAACATCTTACTTCTTAACTTTAAAAATAATTCGTTAAGAAAATAGTTAAATTAAGACAAATGAATTAGTTTAAAGTTAGAATTTATCCTATTCATAATCCTTATTTTCCCTCAGTGTATATATATATATATATATATATATATAATAATAATAAAGATTTGGAAAACAAGAAATTATTTACTTTTGCATTTCCCCCCCTTCTTTTAGACATACATGAAATATTATATTAGATGACAAAGATTGAAATAATTACAAAATGCATCTAATTTTCTTTACTTTTCTAAAATTCATAAATTTTTTGCATTATCATTGCTATAGTTTTTACTAAATTAAGTTTCAGTTTAAAAATTTCGAAACAGAACACTTATATTATAATCTAAGAAACTGCAATTTTTATACAATATTACCATCTGTTTAAAGCTTAGAGATTGCCATAATTTTTATGTTTTTTTCGAATTATGGTTATTATTATAGTTTTATTATGGTTTATTCGAAAATGAAATTCATTCCGAGTGAAATAACAATTAATGGCTAAAAATAAAATCAATTTATTCTATGTATTCATCAGTATAGTTAGTTCACATATAATTAAATATAAATGATCCCTATGAAAATATATCAGAAATCCTTATCATCATATAATCTCTAAAAATTTCAAGAATTGTTATAATACATACACTAATTCTTCATTGTTAAACAAATCCATAAATAAAATGAATAGAGAACCTGAAAGAATTCATAAGCATAATAATTAAAATTTGGATTTAAAAATTGAAATAATTTTGTGAACATTTTTATACTGAAAAGAATGTTAAACATTATGTGATGTTTTTAATTTATCCAATCGTGCCCTTGCGAAATGCGTTTTCGATTTAGTTTCGAAATTTTAAGTATAATTTTCTTAAAATGATTTCAGAAATGTAGAATTTATTTCTAAAAAAAGCAAAAATTAATAAAAAAAATTACCTAAAGAACTTAAAAATTCCGCTTAATGGATCAGCCAATCATGATTTCAAACTTAATTGCTTATGCAAATATTACGATAAAATCAGAGCAAAGAATGATGATAACCGATAAATATTAAATTTTGATGATGATTACATTTGTAAGAAAAGTCTCAAAAACAGTTATTGCAATTTTAAACCGAAAGATATCTCTTCGCTTTTTATAAATGTAGCACACACATACATGTATATACAGAAAAATACCCGTTACTGTTTTTTCAAACCAAAGAACGTTTAAACTTTTAAAAAAAATTAATGCCCTTGTTACCAAAATAATACACCTAAAATGATTTGGGTTACATAATTGTAATGGATAGCTCTGCCTTTAGCAGAAAATATAAATATTAAAATCACACAATCTATATTCGGGATGGGGAACCACTGGCATGCAACTGATGAAAACAGTTAGCACTTTACAGTTCACAAAACAGATTGTATGTGACTTCATTTGATAAACTGAATTTGTCCTCAATTCGATTGTTTGGAAATCGAAGAATTTGAAATGCCATGATTGATATCTAGTCTAGTTCAATATGGATTCAAAAATCTACTGAAACAAAGAAAAAAATCTGAATTCATTGAAACAGTAAGGATAATAAGCCTAAGTAAAAATACCAGAAACGAAATGGAAACCTGGAATTCGATTCAAGCATTTGATACCTTGGAGAAGCTGGTTCATGCTACTTTTACGTATTTTCATCTATTACCTGCAGGTCATTATTTTCAGAGAAAAATAACTAAAAACTTGCTATCGTTTGGTAGGTAACTCCAATTGAGCATGGATTCTGATAAAAGCAACATTATACAATCCTTATTTGTCTTCTAATCTGCAGCAACATAAATCACACTGATGTCACTTTAATTTCAATTACACGTATAAATAATTTACTACTATAAAGTGCAAAATGTTCTTTTTCGTAGTAAATAAAGAATTTCGAGTTGTTAATATGTAGTTTTATTATCTTCCAAATAATAAAAAGTCAAAATTATTTGACGGCATCTCTTTACATCATTGAATATTTCTTAAAAAAACATGTAAATCCATTAAAAGTTTGCCAACACATATCTATGGAATTGTAGATAAATCATAATTTTTTTCTCTTCAAATCTTCGACTTGAACAATTCATCTGATAAAGCTGGTTTTTACTACACTCGAGAGTCTCTTTCTCAGAGTTAACGATATTGACTAACGAAGTTAACTACGCATCGTGAGCAAGTTGCTTTATTGCTTGGTTTGTTTTGATCCTGTGTTGACTATCTATTGCTAGCTGGACAGAGAGAAAGCATTGTTTCAAGCCATGCATACCTGTTATTTAATAGAATGTAGAAGGAAGATTGCTTCGGATATCACTGGAAGAAAATGTTAGGATTGGTAATAAAACCATCTTCTTCTTACGTGTTGATAATAAATATTACTCAAGTTTTGCAATTGATTAAGTTTTTAGCGAGAAATGGTTAAATTTTTTCTAGTTAGATAAAATAAAATAGGGATGAAATGAAATAATTACTCTGATAATTAGTTATAATTTAACAATTGCAACAAAAATAGCTAGCAACAAAAATAGCTAAAAATAGCTATAGTAAACGGAAACAATAAACCCTAACACTGAGAAGTTGACAAGTAATATATGTTTAAAAAATTAATTCAATTCCTACTTATTTTTTTAATATTATTTATAATCGAGTGTCGCGTCAGTATTCTCAGAGCTTGGCGACAAACTTGATGACCAAAAAGAAATTGCTGGAAAAATTTAATTAATGAATTAATATGTGAAAAAAATTGTATTAACGTGAAGTGCGTACTCTACAAGTATTAAAAATATATGAACTTGAGTTTATGAATAAAAAGTATTTTATTAACTATTGTAAATTTGAGCGATATATATATATATATATATATATATATATATCGGAAATTTAATAATTGAGAAATATACATAAGAAACCAAAAACATGCCAGAAAATTTTTCCTGTTTTTTAATATTTTGTTAATTTATTTTTTATATTATTTATAATCGAGTGTCGCGTCAATATTCTCAGAGCTTGGCCGCAAACTTGATGACCAAAAAGAAATTACTTAATAATATGGATTCAACAGATAAAACAGTTAACAGATAAAATTAATTTTTAATACTGGAAAAAAAGAAATGTGCAAGAATTGTAAGGGAATGAACACATAATGCTTCTTTTCCTTTGATGTATTGCCTGAAATAAATCGCTGTATGAATATCGTTTTAGAATAGGAATGGCAAACCAATGGTACGCGGCACAATATTTTTGGCTCGCCACCATTTTATGGCGTGCATGTTTCATTTGATAAACTGAACTTGTCTCGATATCATTGATTGGAAATTCAGGAATTTTAAAGGCAACTGATTGATTTCCAGTCTGGTTTTGTAGGGATTGGTATTCGATTCCAGACAAATTTAACTGTTTGTATTTTAACCATATTTTCTTCTACCCATGCATGCAATTCATTATTTTCAGAGATCAATTACATTAAAGACTCTCTTAGAAACCGTTTGGCATATGATGACTCCGATTTAGCATGCATTCTACTAAAAATAACATATTGCAATCCTGATATAAGCTATTCGCCATCTAATCTGCAAAAACAGAAAACACACTAGTATTACTTTAATTTGAATTACACTTATAACTATAGCATTTATTGTTTAACTATGCAAATTATTTTTTTTCGTAGTAAATAACTAGTTTTCAAATGTTAGAATTTAGTTTTTTTTTTCTTAATAATCACGCAGAATTATTTTACGGCACTTCTGTGTTTTTCCTTCTTTAGAAAAAAATGGTACGTTGATCTATAAAGATTTGCCACCCCCTTTTTTAAAAAAATATTCTA
The DNA here is from genome assembly GCA_026543055.1 of Argiope trifasciata. Lineage (NCBI taxonomy): Eukaryota > Metazoa > Arthropoda > Arachnida > Araneae > Araneidae > Argiope > Argiope trifasciata. The sequence continues at coordinate 3,259,561 of JAPMOQ010035930.1, forward strand.
AATTATGCTGTAAAAGTATTACTTTTTCTTATTTTCTCTCATGAGATGACCTACTGTCCATAATTAGAATCAATATAAATGAAAAATGATAATTCGAAAACTAAATTATCATTTAGAATTTCTTTTTTATTTATAATTTAGTCAAGATTTTCCGATTTAAGAAGGTCTTAAATTTTCGCCCTGACATTTAAACAATTTTTTGATTGCCGGCAGGTTTTGTAATCACTTTTCTAATACTTTCTTGCCTATATCATCACACAGTATGAAATGAATAGATTTATCATAATTCATTTTAAGCCAAATAAAAATAAATCTAATAATAATACAAAAATATACATTTTTTTTATATCGAAATATATTTTTCCGGATGTCAAAAAATTTATTCAGCCGAAATCACCGGTCATACTTAAAAAGGCTTTAATCAATTTGAAGTTTTGTTGAATCTAGTTAAAATATTTTCCGTAATTTATCTAACTAAAATTGTCAATATATTAATATTATATGAATTTCTTCACTCGCTATCTTCTTTTGACAAGAAACATTTTTCATAAGACATATAGTGGGACCATTAATTAATAATTTAATTTGAACCTTTGGTTTTCTTTAATTTAAATAATGTCGGTAATATAATTGAACATACCTGTTTATTATTCATATAATCAATTAATATAAATGCTACACAGTTGATTGCTGTACATTACAATTTTCATTTTTAAATTGCAAATGAATTCACTCTTCCAAAGTACAGTTCTGTAAATAAATTAAGGAGTATTCTGAGTCACATGGGAATAGAATACATATATCACCCGTAAAATGACTACAATTATCTTCAAAAATCATACTCTAATTTTAGACAGCCACCAACTGAAACCGTCATAATAAAACAATGACAAGAGTGTGAAAGAGTGATATATAAGGAATATAGACCAAGAAGTAAAATTGTTAACAAACGCTTTATAAGCCTTTCATTGCAATAACCACGTAATTATGACACAAAGGACGCATTTGGATGATTTTTACGTGGCTGAATAATTGGCCGTCTGGAATGGGGGCGAACCCAGCTGGAAGTTGGAATCATCCAGAGTGTCGATCCCAATTTTTGGCAACAATTCCAAGATAATGGTAATGTGAGTAGACGTTACAAGCCGATCTTAGGTTACGACGCTGAATGAGGACCTGTATTTGGCAATTGCTGCCAAAAGAAACAAACGGAGCACAGCATCACACCTGTGTCACCTCTTCAGTCACTGATACTACAGTTTCCAGGCAGACCGCGTACTGACTCTTAGAGCAGATTAGTCTATACGCTCGTAGGCCAGTCAGATGTGTTCAGCTACAGCAACTCACTGTTACCTTCGGTTAATTTGGAATAGGGGACATGCATTGTGGACACCGCAACAGCAGTAAGCTTGTGCGGTGTTTTCCAACGAGTTCAGGTTTAGTTTGCAGTCCGATTCTTACTGACCTTTCATATAGAAAGCGTAAGGTCCCGTTACTATCAAGAGAATATTACTGAACGACACCGTTCCGGTGGTGCAGTATTGTTCGATTTAAGAGGAATTATTCTGAGTTCTAAAACAGAAAAGCATGCTCAAGTCGGAAACATGACAGAACCAATTTATTGGGACCCCATTCTGGAGCATCATGTGCGTTTATTAAGGGATGCCATAGGTGTAGAATTCGTGTTTATGGATGACAACTCTCTTGCTCACCATACAAACATCGTAAATAAATGCCTTTGATTAAAGGATAGTACCCGTATGGACTGGTCACTATTCTCATCGGGCTTGAATCAGTGGAGCATGTGTGGGACATGCTTGACAGATGCGTTGCAACTCGTCATCCACCTCCTACATACTTACTGGAACTTCGATGAGCATTTCGTAAGGAGTGGTATAATATTCCCCAATATCAGATCCATAATTTGATATTCAGCATGCCCAGGCCTTGTACGAACTGTATTGTATCGTCTGGGAGACATACTATTTACTAACTGTCATACCAGGAATGTAATATTGTTTTTGTAACTATACTTATTTGTAATCTGCTCCAGTGAGCCAAAAATTGCAATTTTTATCAATGGTATGAAACATATAGCATCTTTTTGTTTTGCAAACAGGCTTTACAAATGAGTCCCATTTATTTTGCTACTAACTCTTTCTTTTCCTGAATTTGCATCATCCTGAATTCATGCACATGAGTATTCAACTACTTTTTCTAAAAGCTGTAATGTAGTGAAAATTTAGGTTTCATTTTGCATCTCATGTTTAAAGAAAGTCATATTGCTGAGTGCTTATTTCATGTGCTGGTGTTTTTTTCTTTTATATATGTAATGAAAAAAAAATATTAAGAAACTAAACCTTTTTGTCTTAATCTGAAAAAAAATATTGTGATAAAAAATATAATGGCTATGAAAAACACAATATGGTGAAAAAGCCCTTTGAAGTTTCCATCTGTGTATTTTATTCGTAAACGTAAATATTGACTTTCCGAACCGCCTTAAGGCACATGGAAAAAGAAAATTCAACTACCAGACCACTTCAACAGTAGCACGGGCAGGAACTGTGGTTGAGTTCTACTGGCCATCATCAACCATGTTACAACCCTTCCCATAGGAAGTTCGTCCCGTCATCGATGGAAGGAGCCAGATCTCCCACCTTTTGTGTACCCACCGGATTGGCGAGATCCAACCACCATTACAGAAGCCTCTTATCATTAATTACGAGATGCCCCCGGGGGTTTATTCTTAATTGTAAATAAAAATTCCTTATCGTACTTTTAATAACTGAGATGTTAAAAGTATGCCTTTAAAACCTTGGAGCTATGAGTAGAAGGGTAAGGTAAATAAAATAAATTTAATTAAAAATCAATCTTTTTTATATATTGTGTCTTCGGATCATTTAATGAATAAGAACAAGATATAAAGTAACGAGTTTATTTTAAATTTTCAAAAAAAAAAAAAAATCTTAGAGAGTAGGGAATGAATGAGCTCTTTTCACCCTCTGCGTCTTTAAATAGCATTTCATTACCTCAACCGAGGTGATTAATAACGAACATGAATGAAAGTAATTACTGTAAGTTAAAGTTTGGGAAGGAGATGTTAATTAAAGTCGATCGGATTCTGGTTTTCATCCATGTTGCTAAAGAGAGATAAGTATCCTTTCACTGACTCCAAAGAGTCAATTACTGTTCTTACTGATGTGAACTCAATTCATTTTCTCAGATTCTAAAAGAAAATGTCAATTAGAGTGTCTTCCATCTTATTGAGCAAACCATTGTACAGTATGTTATTTGTAAATATCAGATACGTACCCCAATTAAAGAACTATCCAAATAAAATTTTAAGTACAGTATAAAATTAAGCAATGCAATTACACTTCTGATTCTGATTAAATTACTTTAATTAAAGATTGAAAGTTGGACGTTACTTGAATTTTGGTTGCATTAAATTTGCCTTAGACATTTAGAAGGTATCGATAAAAATTGTACAAATTAAATTTCGACTCGGCTTATAAAACATTTTTTTGCGTAATTGAATGACACATTATTTGAAAAATTATTAAAATTTATTTCATTAACTAGCTGAATAAGCTGCTCTATTTCTGTATTCAATTATTTTATATACTTCTCCAGTTTTTTTTCTGCTTATACTATTGTTAAATTTCCTTAATAATAGACTTTTGAAAGGTTCTGATGATATACTAGTAGAAGAGGCAATTACATTCTCCGTTATTGCAAAATCTCCATTTCGTTTTCTAGATATATTGTCTTTAAATCAATAAACATTCTTCTCTTTCGAATAATTTCTTTTTGAATGAAATCTTTCTTAATCTATTAACAAATACACTTTTGAAAGGTTCGGATGATACTAGAAGATGAGGCGATAGTATTTTCGTTATTGCAACATTGCTATTTCTTTTTCTAGACATATTATCCTTAAGTCAATAAACATAATTCTTCTTCTCTTTCGAATAATTTCTTGTTGAATGAAATCTTTCTTAAATCTATTAGTACATAAAACTTTTGAAAGCTTCTAATGATACTAGAAGAAGAGGAATTACATGTTTCGTGACTGCAACATTTCCATTTCTTTCTCTAGATATATTTTCCTTAAATCAATAAACAAAATTCTTTTTGAAATCTTTCTTAAACTATTAACAAATACACTTTTGAAAGGTTTTGATGATACTAGAAGAAGAGGTAATTACATTTTTTGTAATTGCAACATTTCCATTTCTTTCTCTAGATTTATTGTCCTTAAATCAATAAACAAAATTCTTTTTGAAATCTTTCTTAAACTATTTGAAATCTTTCTTAAACTGTTAACAAATACACTTTTGAAAAGTTTTGATGATACTAGAAGAAGAGGCAGTTTTATTTTCCGTTACTGAAATTCATGCCATAAAAGAAGTGTGCAGTTACTGTGCTTTTAAGTTATTTTTCGTATTGCAAATTGTACTAATATGAAATATCAATATTTTATTAACAATACTTCCATTTACATAAGTATAATTGGAATATAAGCTCTGATACTACATTCTATAGTATTTAAAGAGCAGGAAATTTTCTCTGAATCCACATACTATAAATATGAATTCGCATATCACATGGTTCTGTAGTTTCTTTTTTCAAAGAACTCCGCTGCCAGGATTCTATTCATAAGTGTGTCCTCGCTTTTCTGAATGCATCGCAATCTTCATTCTGCATTACTTTCGGCAATTTCTTGAGCCTGACTTCGCTTTCTTGGACAGTTTCTATTTGCCTTTGATCCACATTCCTTTCAAAATTTGTCTGATTTCTTTTGTTTTGTTCTTCCGTTCCGAATATCTGTGTTTATATTCTTTTCACTACTGAAAGAACAAAAGGAACCGCATTTCTTTGAAGGAATGATAAAAAATTTCATTTTATCGCATGTGGAGACTCATACAAAGTAATGAGAAATGATAAGTGACAACAGAACCTTATTTAATTTCATTAATTGCATAAATTAAGAAATCATAAAAATTATATATTTTTATTTTTTGCAAAAATTATGCACACTAGCATAAAAAGTTGAAAAAAAAAACATCAAAAGACAACATTGACCTTGATGTAAAATTTAATAAGTGGCATAATATTTATGTCATGTGATAATAATCATTATAAAAACTAAGATTATTCTAAAAAAAGTAGATAAAAATAACAAAATTTTACAGATAACGGTGCAACAAATGAATTTTTGTAAACATTTTGAAATTGGTAATAATCAGAAGAGGTACACAGCAATATCTAGTTTCATTTATAAGCAAACGAAATTTATAAAAATTCTTTAATAATAATAATACCTTCAAATATTATCAAAAACATAAGAATTTATAATTTACATTAAATAAATAAAAAACGAATTAGAATCTTAAAATATTTTTTACAGCCTTAGCATGAATCGTGTTAATTCATCACTGTAGAAATTGGGGTTTCCATATGTTAAACGATCTAAACGTGTATAGTGACCATATAATCGAACTCAAATATAAATCTAAAAATATTTCTATTAAATATACACATACTATCTTTATCAAATTCTACAAATAATAATAGTGTGCTCTTGTATATATTTTGGTATTAAAATGAATGAACTATTTGACACAAAACTACCTAGTTTTGAAAAAATATAAAAGATATTGGAGAGTAAAATGAGTTGTGCGGAATTATATGTTTAAATTGTTCACGAATTTAAAAATGAATATGGTTTTTGCGACATTTGCAATAACTTCTGAAAATATGGATGAATAAAAATAAATTTTAAATCATCCTCAAATTCGAAGAATTATCTTTTCAATAATAAATTCCCTGAAAAAATTAATTTTTAATTAATATCTAAAAACACTTTTAGTTTATATTATAACAATATTTATATCTTTTAAATTGCAACCCTAATAATTTTCATTCTTATTTCATATCTTTCTTCCTTTAAATATTGAAGGACTGAAGGCATACTTTGTGTTTCCATGTCGATGTAGTGTCGGTTTAAAGAATACTTTAATAAAAAGATTGGATATTCTGTCATTTACAGATGTTAACTTCAATAAGAAGCAGAGATGGCATAGATTAAAAATTCATGTAATTTTAAGAAACTTGTATTATCATTCTTTAGTGTAATGTGTTACTCTCTTGCAGACTGTTGAGCACTAATGTTTTTTGTATTGAATGAGAGAATTACTTTTATTTAATTTTTACTTTCTGATATCTATACTTATAAAAAAGCTCAATGTGTGTGTGTGTGTGTGTGCGTGTTGGCGCTCTATAGACCGGACCATTGGACCTGCAGCTGCCAAATTTGGTACATGTATACCTTGGTTGTTGGGAATGTGCACCTCGGAGTCCTTTTTTCGAATCTTTAATTAGAATTTGAATTAATTAAAATTTAAGCGAAATTTCGACGTTTTTCCGCTATAACTTCCAAAAATATTATCGCACAAACAGGATTTTTACATCAATTTAAAGATTAAAAAAATTATCTTTCTAATGGTATCAGTGTTTTAATGTATAACTTTCAGCTTCTATTTTTAACGAATTTTTAAAGCAATATTTTAACCATATTTTTTTATCACGTGACTGGATAAAATAAAAGAAAACAATGATGGAAGTTCAAATAAAAAGAAACAACTATCATCGTAAATTAAATCCAAAGAACTGCTTTTAGTATGTGACTGGACAAAATAAAAGAAATATAAAATGTGATATTTTCTAAAAAAATAAATGCAATTCCAAGGTTTCTATAATCGTTTGCAACATCTAAATCATTTATTCAATAATTTTTTTTCAATTTTCCGCTTTCTTTGAAAAACATATTTAATATTTTGGCAACATCACCGAAAAAAACATTTTTAATATTTTGGAAGTATAATCGATAAATTATTAGAGCATTAAACTCAAAATGTTTTTTCTAATAAAGTTACCGACTCTTTAACTACTAATAACTGAATCTTTTAACTGTAACTATTTCTTAAATTTTGTACTGAATTTAAAGAAAAAATAGCATATATTTTTCTATCTATACTTATAATAAAGCTCAATGTGTATGTGTTGGCGCTCTACAGGCCAGACCGTGGGATCTACAGCTACCAAATTTGGTGCATGAATACATTAGGGGTCAGGAATGTGCACCTCGGAGCCCTTTTTCCGAAAGTTTAAATTATAATTTGAATTAATTAAAAGTTAAGCGAAATTTCAAAATTTTTCCGCTATAACTTCCGAAAATATTATCGCACAAACATGATTTTTACATCAAGTTAAAGATTAAAAAAAAGCTAGCTTTCTAATGGTATCAGTGTTTTAACATATAACTTAAACTTCTATTTTAAACAAATTGTTAAAGAAATGTTTTAACTATATTTTCATCACTATATTTCAGATAAAACAATAACATTTAATCTGCAAGAGCACGTCAAAGGGAAAATATTAGGTTTTATCACCGTGTTGCCATCATTTTGACTGAAGTTCAAAATTCAAAAAAATCAACTATTACTGCAAATTAAATCTAAAGAAATGTAATTGTCAGCACGTGACTGGTTAAAATAAATATAAAATGTTATATTTTCTTTAAGAAGGATTCTATGATCTTTTTTGCAATATTTAAATCATTAATTCAATAAATTATCTTTATTTATACAGGATATGCATTCAAATTCCGAATCAATGATCAATTTGTAAAATATTATTAATTTGCATATATATTGTTTAATACTATTAATTCGATCTAAATGAAATAAATAATTACATTTTGTATAGCTTTATTCATTTATGAATAATGAGTTTTAGATTTCTTCATACTTTGCTCTGTGCGCCATATTTTACAAAATATTTTGATTATTTTATAATTTTTATTATATTTAAAAATTGCTGCATCAAGTAGTCTTCTAAATCAATAATTAAAACTGACTGTTTTATAAAAAAAGAATAATATTATTAGGAAAACGTGGTCTTTTCGTCCATGATCTTAAAGAAAATATTAATTTCAGGCTAATCAATGCTCGGAATTACTTCAAGGCTAATGAATATGTGATTTAATTGAAAATTTTAGAACGCATTACTCATGGCAAACCAGCTGGTCGCCAAAGGCGGCTTGTATTTAATAAAACAATGAAATATATATATCTCATACTAATTCATTTCACTTTCATGATTATCTTTTATTTATGTCTTTAAATTTTTTCCGTACATGTTTCAATTCAGGTGACGTGTTGCTGGATTTACTCAACTCCCGCTTAAAATTCAAATTCAATTTTTTTACTTCTAAAATTGCCATTTTAGAAACATTGCTTATCAATGTTTCTAAAATTGTTGCTTATCATTCCGGCTGAATAGAGGGTTGGAGATAATGAAGAATCTGTGCGTGCGTGCGTCAATGCGCTTTGATGCTTCATAAAATATTTCTCTAAACCTATAACTGGAAATTAAGCATTTATATGATTGATAAGATGGGATTCTGCACATAGGAATTATTTTTTCAATTTTAATTGGTTAAAAATTATACGATATTTTGCATATATTTCAAAAAAATATTAAATCAAAAAATAATAATTACATGCTCTGAAAATTCAAAATAAAATCGTCTGAATAAAATTAATATTGTGGAAATTTATGATTTTTGCCATTTTTTAATTAATTTTCAAAAATATTTAAAGCATATTTAAAAATTAATGTAAATGTATTGCATTATTGAAATTCAAATTGTTTCCATTGTTGCAATAAATATTCCATTCTGAATTTCAATTCCATTGATGTTGCTTGCTAAAGAAATGTTAAAAAAATATTTTTCAAAATTTGTTCAAAATTTAGGATTTGAGTTTCATTTACAAAAATAGCTTAGCAAATTATATTCCATCCTTAAAAATTATTTCTACTTATTTTATACATAGGCCCATTATATTTTACAGAATTAACTTACTACTTAAATAATTGAAACAACTACAATATTTATATTTAATTCATGCTCAAAAATTTTATATCAGTATTTATTCGCTGTACTTTCTTCCCGATATTAGTTTAACGCTATTTATTTTATTTCTCTTGAATAACATATTATACCAATATTTATTTTTCAGTGTTTTTTCCCCAATTTTCTATCGATGAAATAGATTTTAAATGCATCTGTTTATTGATTGAAGCTTTAATTTTTTATTTGTTATATAAAAAAACAATTGTCTGAATAATTTGATTAGTTAAAATTATAAAAAGTATTACCCAAAAATATCAATGAAATTTAAATAATAATTACAAAAATATAGTTAGAATTCATCAAAATTTAAAATTGGAATTTTGCTTATACTTTAATTACTACCCAGAAATCAGAGTTTGCCTTATTGAGTTCTTTCTCCCTAATTGATTAGGGTGAAAACACATTATTCAAATGTTCTGTTCAAATTTACCAGATACCCTAGCAGAGTATTTTTTTGAAAAATAATATTTTTAAATCAACACCAGCTTTAATTTCTGTAAAATAATTTGCAGTAACTAAGATCGTAAATTGACAAACTTTTGCATCTATTTTTTTCTCTTGTTTTATTAATGTTTTTGTGACTTCCAACAAATAAAGTGCAATAAAACTAAATGTCAAATCAGTAAATATAATAAAATAAATAAGCAAAAAAAAAAAAAAATAAATAAAAACTTCAAACATTTTTAATCTATTTCATGATAATATTTTTCCTAAATAACCTAATTTAAAACCTAAATCAAAATATAACAGTAAAATATTAATTCATCCTTCAAAGCTTAATATCATAAAATAAAAATATATTAAACATATGGAAAATACACATACGTAACTACCCTAAGTAAAGAAAGTTATTTCTAACACTTAGAAAATAAAATCGTATGTTAGGAGATGGCGGAAAGAATAAAGATAATAAGCTATCTCGGAGAATTTTCCAGCGCTTTAAAGGACAGAAATTTACGTTTCAGCGAGATAAATTTCAGAAAGGACTTTGTGTAACAGTTAATTTCCGTTATTTTGCGAAGTAACTTTTCTTTTGCTTACAGAATTGCTCCCTCGTTTTCGTTTGCTATCTTTTAAAACTTATAACTTAAATTTTGAATTCAACTTATTTCCGGGATCTAAGTAACAAATAACTGATTTTCTTTCCCAAATTTGTTGAAAATTTAAATGCCAATGTTTCATAGTGAACAATTAGGTATTATCATCTGAGCTTATGATGATGTTTTAGTTTGAAGTTTTTGAAGACACACAATGTGTGGGTAGAAAATTCTAGATGTATCCATTTTGATGCATTATTTTTTTGGATTTTAGGTTAGTAATATTTATACAGTAGTTTGCCACATTTGGTAACTTGATGCCCACAAAAAGTTACAATTTCTTGCGAATGTACCCCACGTATCCGATTCTCTTGTCTGGCCAATTAAGGACTATAGCGCTCAAAGAAGAAAATGCGAGTCAACACGAAACAGCGTGGACATGTATCGAAAAGTGAATATGTGTGTGTGTGTGTGTGTGTGTG
>JAPMOQ010035930.1:3270159-3288669 GCA_026543055.1 Argiope trifasciata
TGTGTGTGTGTGTGTGTGTGTGTGTGTGTGTGTGTGTGTGTGTTTATGTATATATATACTGACTACCAATAAGTATTTGGATCCCTGTCATAGAAAAGAAAAACTAACTTTATTCAAAATCAAAAGTTGGTAGAGCCTCCACGAGAGGTAATTACCGCGTGGGCCCTTCGGGGCATACTTTCCACAAGTCTTAATATGACATCTAGGGGTATTTTCTTCCACTCGGCTTGAAGAAGGCGATAGAAGTTTCTTCACCGATTTTGCACGGATAGTGCACCCCTGAATTCGGCGATGCAACTCGTCCCAGAGGTTCTAGATAGGGTTCAGGTCTGGACTCTGGACAGGCCAGTCCATTCGATGAAATCCATATGCTCCAAACCAAGCCTTGGTTAACGGCGAAACATGACAACTGGTATTGTCTTCCTACAGGGGTCCAACCCGTAAAACTGCCACAACGTAGGAAGCTCATTGTCATCCCAAATAGTGCAGTAGGCATCGGAGTTTAGCTTACCATGAATAGGGATCAAGGGGCCCAGCCCGTACCAGGAGAAACACCCCCAGACCATAATTGCACCTCCGCCGAACTTGACTTTTGGCACAATGCATTCTGGCAGGAGACGTTCTCCAGGTAGACGCCAGACCCAGATCCTACCATCCAAACGGTAAAGGGGTTAACCATATATATATATATATATATATCCGCGTGATTTTTACAAATAGGTTTAAGCTGTTTAATGACTTAAATTAGTTAAGACAAACAATGACTTAATAGTTATATAATAGCCTGAAATTTGCAACAGCATACTTTAATTTGTTAACCTATATTATTTCTTTTAGCCTTTTTTGATATCGTTTTAATATTTTATTTTAATCTCGTTTTTATATATTAAGTTTTTTAAATATATCTTTTTATATAATAGTTAGTTTTTTTGAATAATATAATACCCATATTCAATATACACCCATACCCATATTCATATACATTGATATAATTTTCAAATTGCGGAATGGAATTGTTATTACAAGGAGTTCAATATTTAAGAATATTGTATCAATCTGTATAGAAAAATAAAACTGCACAATTTAAATATTTAGATAAACCACAAATTAATAAACTGTTAAATTTTTTTTCAACATTAAAGTTAAATAAGAATGATTTGATTCACTCGATAATCATTTTTTCTGTTAAACTCTATGTAAATACGGGCTCGGGTTGTAAGAATGCTATCCTCTATTGGTATTTTAGCTGTTACATATATACTCTTTTCTTCCGGTTAATACTTGGTACTTTAAACTTCTCCGCTTAGAAATGTCTTGGGAAAAAGAAATAAAATGGTATTCTACAATCAGGAAAGTGGAGGTTTACCGTTATGGTTCTCTTGGCAATAAAAGTACTTTCTGTAAAAATTGTCTACGCGTAAATAGCTCTGGACAGCCATATCATCAGTGTATAGTGTTATACATTTTTCTATTCGTCTAAAGATTTTCGAAAGAAGTCAAGGAAATATTTAATTTCATTATCTCTTGATATAATATACTTATAGATCCAAGCCTTAAATATGAACCATAGAATATTAGAATTATTTAAGAATAATTCTGTAACCAAATCTTCGTGTATTAAGTGAAGAAAAAGCAGAAAAGCAAAGTTAAGTTTATCAATTATTACACTCTTCCTATATATATTTATAGGTTGGGAGAAAAGTAATCCATTATCTTTTCGTGAATTTAAAGACTTTATTTAACATGTTTCGGATTGTCCGATTTAGGTAAAATATGCACCGTTTTTTTCTTCAAGTTTTGCCATTTTAAAGGTAGCTTCATAATGCCTCTCTCATAGAAGTCTTGCTCTCTATTGACAAAAACTCTTGTAAACAACTTTCACAATCTCCTCTTGATGCCAGTTTCTTATCACTAAGAAAGTTTTGCAGTGCAAGAAAAATATGTTAATCGCTTAGTGCCAGGTGCGGATTGTGGATCAAAACTTTGCAACAAAGCTCTCTGAGTTTTGGCGAGTTACTATAGACATGTGTGATCTAACGTTGTCCAGATGGAACACAACACCTCTTCTATTGGCCAATTCTGGCCGTTTCTGGTCAATTTCTAGGTTCAAACGGTTGTTGACAGTAGAGATACGAATTTAGTGTTCAGCCATACGGAAGCAACTCATAATAAACGATATAGTTCCAGTCCCACCCAATGCAAATGCAGCAAAAAAATTGACGAAACCAAAGTTACCCGTAATTAGCTGTCATAGCATCGGGACCATGAACACTATTCACGATATCGGCAGCCTAATTTGCGTTTTCACCTTTATAAAATAAAAATTGTAAAATGTATTTTCTCTTTATTCATTTCCATTTTTAAAACCGTATAACTCACATCTAAATGGAGGGAATGGAGGCAAAAGAATTTTTTAGAGCAAAATGCCAACTTGAAAACCAGCTTGAATTTGAAATTGTTTGATCAACTCTTTTAGAGATATCGATCACTACAGCCATCCACCGACAAAATAATGGATTTCATTTTCCCCAATTTCCAATTTAATTTATATATTGTTCAAATTTTAATCGTGAGTAAAATACTCATTATTCCTTCACTGTGGTTCAAATATAGTTTTTAAAAAAGTAGAAGTAGGTGTTAATACAAATATTAATTAGTTGATTAATGTTTCCCAGATATTTATATAATATTTAATCGGAAAATAACTAAATGGTCGTCAATCTCTGATACTAGAGCCATGACACCCGATAATAAATAATAAAGGATATGCATAAGTAAAATAAAAAAGTAGGAAGTGAATTAATTTTTTAAAGAAATATTACTTGTTATAGATGATAACACTCGACCTCCTGGAGCATTAATTAAAGACGACTGTTTTGAAGAATAGGTATTCGCCCTTATGGAATTATCAGCCATATGAATGAATATTTCTTCCTAATCATAGTTCAAATCAAACGACTTCCTTCAATCTTCATTGATTTGAACTATATTTAGCTGATAGGGTAAATACTTGGGAGACGTATAGCACGTCCTTAGATCAGTAATAGTCTAGTTTATTATATTTATTCTGAAACTTTGATTAGAACTAATAAAATAGGTGGATTGTTTGCCTCTAGAACATGTGAATCATTTAGTGCTTGGCGTCCCCAGATATTTTACTGATTTCCCACAAAGAGGAGCATGGATGACACCAATAAAAACCTTATCGTGTTAATTTTCTCAAACATGATTTCCTACTTTACTGCAGAAAGTATTTTCCCTATTTTATTATGTATCATTATATCTGCACTGTATTTTTCTTTAATTCTAAGCCTATCTTTTACTTAACAGATTTAATGTTTATAGAAATTTCTTTGTCTGAATTAGAACATTCGGATATGGAGAATCCGTCTGAATTAGAATAGTGTGTTGTCATTCTCCACTTAACTCCAATCAATTAATCTAAAAATGGAATTGTTATGTAAAACAAGCAAAAAATTCAACAAATCGTTTTAATATTATCAAATGCTTTCATATGTGGAATTAATAAAATATTCTAATGCGGATCGATATCGTAAATTGTATTTAAAACTAAAGATTTAACAATAGTAATTGAAATGAAATGATTTCTTTTCAGTTGTATTCTACTGATGAAGGATCTTTTGAAATAATACTTTTTGCACAGCTTATAAGATTATCGTAGCAGTTTAGAATATTATGAGGTACTTAACAACTTTTTAGCATTCTTTAGTTAGTGCGTCTGTAGATATGATCGAGGACTTCACATAAGTGATATATTTTATATTTTAAAGTCTGAAATATTTGAAGATTTGGATTAGTGAATAGGTATGCGATAAATATTTCATAAATAACAATGAAATTATTAATCTAATTAAATTTAAACTTAAAAATAGCAAAGAGTTAATAAGATTAATTGATTTAATGAAATTAAAACAACAGAATAAAACATAAAGAATATATAGAAAGCTTAGTTAAAGGATTGACGGTAACTATTTCTGAAATCAATCTCAATTTAGGAAAATAAAACTTAGTAGTATTAGAAACACAGGAAATGAATATTTCTGTATATGACATGTATAATCATAATAATTATTTGGGAGGGGGAGGAAGGGGGTTTCACTGAATATCAAGATGATATAAAATTCTATGAAGCATAATATTTCGTGCCTTTAGATATCACTTCTAGATATTTTGTGTTATTTTGAACAATCGAATTGATGAATCGAAAAATGAAAGCAATCTAAAATTTAAATTATTGTTTAGTATTAATAGAAATCATATTAATGTTAAATATTACAACACTTTTATTAAATTATTTTAGTTAATTCTCAATGAATGTACTACAAGCACACTATTATCAGAAAGTTGGATTAATATTAATACAGCTATATTTAAATTAAAATAATTACTAATATATTTATAAATATATAAGTACTTCATTAGAATAAGAATTTTAAATAAGCAAGCTATTAATTAAATTTTATATATATTTATGAAAATTTATGACCTATCAAAATCAGAATACTTATCATTCCAATAATCACGAAATAATTCAACTTACAATTGAAAAGTCAAATGTGGCTGTGAATTCCATGATTTTCTTTTATTTTCGTGATTGTATTTTTTATTTATCATCGTTCAATATTGCCTAAAAGTAAAACATACATTAAAATATTCATTTCAATTTTTTATATTTGAGGTAGTTTTGAAATTAAAATATTTTTATTAAAGATTTTGTTTCTATATTATTCAGTAAGAATGATTTATTTTTATGTGAAAATGAAACCCAGAAAAGAAAAGTCTATTAATATAAACGAGAATGTATATTTTTCACTTTTTGCATCTGTTGCTGTTCGATATAGCACAAATTTGAACTAAATTTGATGTGAAGAGAGCAAATATGTACTTTTGATAGATTTTTGAAATATTGGAAAATTAATTTATCAAAAATATATCAAAACCAAAGCATATTTAGACAAAAAAATTACATTTATTTTTTAAAAAAGTAATATATAAATTTTTTTACATTCCATTCCTAGTTATTTTCTTATATTATTTGTATGTATCTTATATTATTTGTGATCGGATATCGAGCCAGTCATCTCAGAGCTTGGTGGCTAAATAGAAATTACAGGAAAAAGTAATCAATTAATTAATATTTGAAAAAAATATAAAAAACATAAAGCGTCATCCACTACAAGATTTAAAAAACTGTATTTGAACTTGAGATGGATGAATAAATATTTAAAATTACAAAAATTATTTTTTCAATGCTAATTTATATTTATTGTTTTTTCTGATCTTTAGGAATTTTAAATAACATGGTTTACGATTACCGGTCGCTGTTATAAGTAAAATAAATTGATAGTTTCAGAATAAATTCATAGTTCAAGAATAATCTTGGACTTTCACTGAATGAATGCGTCTTTTAGCTTTTACATTCCAAATTAAATGTGATATTTTAATACGAATTAAATAATCGCCGAAGCCATTTATCTTCAATATTGTTGGCATGATATTTTTGTTATTATTTTTAGTAACAGAATCTAAAATTATGAACTGGTCTTTTCTAGTAATCATTTTGTTCTTGGTTTTATTAAAATTATCTATATAATTTCATGTTTGACATCCACAAGAAATGAGCTGGTGTCTTTAAAATGCTCTTACAGATACATTAAGGCTGTCTCTTTCTCTAAATATTATTTTCACAAAAGAGTCTTTCATGGATAAATATTTATTTGTTTTTTACAAAGTCAATTAAATATCGATTTACATCGGCAAAGCTATCTGAATATTATAAGAGCTAGCAATATTCAGTTAAACCCTCAAAGCAACGCCGACTAATTAATTTTTTTTTAAAAAAACTAAGTCAATATGTCTAATATTTTTAAAGGAAATGAGAACAATTTTTTGTTCGGGAAATATTTACTACTCATATAAATATAAAACATCTGTCAGCATTCTAATCAATTTTCATAAAATTATCTAAACACTTTGAAATTTCCAGTCTCATGTCATCTACTAGTTTAAATTTCTTTAGAAATATAGTAGATAGAAATACTAATTCTTAGATAGAATTAAATAATTTATCCAAAAAATAAATATATAACTTATGCTATGTCTAAACATTAACTGATTTATTTAATTATTATGTTGCCTACCCATTTTAAAACAAAATATTTCAAGATAATCGTCTGCCTATGGTTAATAATCTGATCTAATTGAAAAAAAATATCGCAATATAATTTAATGGCGTTATAGGTATTACAGTATAGGTTTTGAGATAAAAATGTGACCTTCACAGCAAATGAAGAGAACGGAGAGAATAAAATGATTCATTTCAGATAAAAAAGTTCACTTACAAACTTTTTTAGATGAAGAAATCATTTGGATTCGTTTTAAACTCTTTCCTTCCAAATTAAGGGATGTAGTAAGGATTCTGTTTTAATATGATCTATTAATTTTTTTGCAAAGTTGATACGTTTTAAAAATTTATATATTACTTGTATTTTAAATTTTCGTTATGTTTAATAATGTATGGTTAAAATAAAATTAATTAGTGTGCCAAAATGTATATTTTTAGCATTGATTTTTTTTTCATTTATAATCTTTTAAATTTTTAATGACGCGGATTTGTCATTATTAATTCTTATGCTAGAAAAAGTAGATCAATCAATTGAAAAATCAATAATATACTATTTTAGAATTTGGAAAATTTTTTCTCATTAACATTTTTGAAGCATTTTTCTAGCAAGTGGAGTACTTAATGCATAGAAATTTAATAAAATTAAAAATTAGGTTCCGATGAAATGTAACTCATATATTGCCATCGGAAATCCGTAAGTATAAATACTTTCAGAATTCTAACACTTTAAGAAAAATAAATTTAAATTCTTGCAAATACGAAACAAAGTAAATTGAGTAAAAATATATAATATAAATTTTAAGATTAATTAAATAAAAAAATTTTACTACTCCACTTTATGCCCTATTCAAGAGCGAAAGAATTAATTAAAATAGCTGAAAGTAAAATCTTTACTTTATCTCAAGCTTTCACAAAAATGAGCATTTACTTAGTTTAAAAATATTATATATTTTAATAATCTTATTATTTTTTCAGAAATTCGTCTCCATTCACAAAAAAGAAAATTGAAATTTCCATCTAGATGAAAAGTCACGAATATGTTTCCTTTTAATCATATCGTGTGCGAAAAAAATTGAATTCTTTTATAATTTTTTAAATTTGCAAAGATTTTTGAAATTGAGGTTGCAGTCTGAATATATTAAAACCAATTTAATCAGTGGTAAAATATTTTTTTAAATTACTTTTGTCTGTCAAATTGATTTTTTGCAAAAATGTAAGGGAATGATTGAGGATTTTATCAAAGAAGAGCTCTCAAAGAATTAATTATAAGTTTAATCCTGAAGAATCGTTATGATTGCTTAGATAGTATTTTTCATACTTGTAGACATAAAAATTAAGGGAAAGTAAAAATTATAATTTTCTACCACACGAATTAAATCATCTACTAAAGAAAGAAAAGAGTTCTTCAGTGAAATAATAACTAGTTTCACATTTACCTTTTGTCTTTTATAAATGTGGAATATTAATTAAAAAATTATTTTTTCAAATTATGAATTAAATGAAAGACGTCTTTGATTTTTTTTTCATCCTAAAACTAGACTAACTTCATGAAAAAAATAAGTAAAAGCTATTGATAACTTAATTTGTCATTATTTCTTACTAACTTCAAAATATTTAAAATTTATCTTCCTATGTTAAAATTCATTTTGATTTTTATTAGAAAAGTGGTCTGCAGGCTTTTATTAATAAATGTTTTTAAATATGAATAGTTTTTTTATTTCATGTCTACTTAATTCAATACTAGACATGAAATAAAATGACAATACTAGACATGTATATAAGAATAATTTCATAAAAGAGCGATTTTTTTCGTTTAAATCTATTAGCCAATGCATTTTTTAAAAATAAGAAATAGGAGTGTAACGATTATTTCCACAAACAGTGCTAAGCATTCAAAACAAACAAACGCATATAACTCCTTTATAATAATAAACGAATTGTTTTAAATAAGATGCTTAATTCCTTTTTTTTTTTTTTTTTTTTTTGCTAAAATTTTCTGATATTTAACTAATAGATCTCAAAACTTTTTCAAAAATATCATTAATAATAACTTTTTAGGTTCTAAGGTAAATTTTTTGTACAGTTATTATATGCCCCTTCTAATGACCAACTCAATTCTGATTTGTTGTATTAAAATTCATTTCATTTTATTAGCATCTCGAGTTTTCTATTTTACTAACCCATAAACAACTTACTGAAGTCGAAATATATTTGCATAAAAATATACCTGTAAACGTTATTGCTTACGCCTGAATGCTTATGATCCAATGCAATATATCAATTTGTGCTTTCATTTTTCTCGGAAAAGGTTTTGTTGCTTCTAATATTAAATTGCAACAGTATAATACCCATGCATTGCATGAAGATAGTAAGCATTATATTAACTACACCAATGCATGCAAGTAAAAAAATGAATAAAATAAACATAATTATTAGGACCCATCAGAATAAAAATAGAATATAGGAAATTTTTTTTTTATTTCGGATAATGCAAATGGACTCTGTTTAAATATTCCTCTAAATGTGCAATGACATAAGTTAATGTACAAAACGACATTGTCAATAAACATGGAAATACAAACAGAAATTTATTCAAAATATCTTCACATTTTTATAAATATTCACGAGATTTCATGGGATTCATGAGATTTAAAGATACATTATAAACGATTTGCAATATTTTGAAAAAAAAAAGTGTTGTTGATAATTAAACATTCTGTGACGAAAAATTATCAGCATTGAATCAAAATTGTGTTTTTACAGAATTTACGTTGTTAGAAATTTTGTTGATGATTTTAAAATAGTATAAAAGTCTTTTTATCCACTAATATTTTTGAAACTTAGAGGATAGAAATATCTAAATTTCTACATTTTTCCTAATTTCTTAAAATTTTGATTATAAAATATGATCTCTCTAGGATGCGAATCTCCTTATGCCAAAGACGTTTTGTCCCAAATTTCGTAATTCTGAAATCAATGTCTATACTAAGAGTACAAACAGACATATACTGAAATATTCATTTTTATTTACAATGTTGATTTTTATTTTTATTTAGTTTCATGTTGTTGTTTTTTCTTTCCAGATATAATATCGACAAGAAAAAAGAAATTTGACATACAGAATCAAGCGCATGAAAGCAGTCTAATGTTTCCCGTGAATCAGTCTGACAATCTTATGACCAAATCACATCTCTTGGAAATATCAGCTGAACAGTAAAGCTAATTAGCTGAATTATGAAAGTCGTGCACAAGTTTTAACAGCAAATTCATTCCTTGCAACGACAGCTAATATCCTTTTAATCATGCATTCGACATTAATATCCTTTTAATCATGCATTCGACATTCCCACCAGACGTGGAGTCCTATAACGACTGCAATGTCACCAACAACACTCATGACGGCATGGGCAATATATTTGTCATGCCATTCTGGCAACAACTTGTCTTCAGCGCCATGTTCGGAATCATGATTTTCGTTGCCACGGGTGGGAACGCCATTGTGATGTGGATCGTTCTCGCTCACAAGAGGATGAGAAGTGTCACAAATTACTTTCTGGTGAACCTGAGCCTAGCAGACACGATGGTCGCCACGTTGAACGTCATCTTCAATTTCGTTTATATGAAAGACGGTGATTGGCCCTTCGGCGATGCCTACTGCAAGATATCGAATTTCATCGCGATTGTTTCAGTCGCTGCGTCAGTTTTCACCTTGGTGGCGATTTCTTTTGACAGGTAAGAGTTATTTTCTACTTAGAATGTATAAAAATAAATACATTACATAGGTATTTTAAGTAATCTGATTAATTAAATCTGATCACAAAACGGACAATATGTTTCCAAATCATAAATATACAATTTTGTCTGTTAGAGTTTTCTATTTAAACTTTATTTAGAGAGTTGAAATTTTTTTCTTGTTTCATAAAACAATTGTTTAAAAATTTATTTACAATCTTAAAAAAAGTATTGTTAGTTTGATTAACCAAAATCGAAAAAAGTACTGATTCAGGCATTATTATAAACTTTTACAAATCCAATTGTTTCGAATAAAAAGTATTATTCCATGTTATTAAAGTTTTCATCAAATGCAACCATCTGATAAAATCTGAAAACATAGATTCGTATTCTGTTTGAAGCAACAAAATAAATTGCTAAGCAAAAATATTTTTTTACATATTTTTTTTTCTTTATGTTGTCAGTAAAAGTTTATTTTTCAATTAACAATTACATTAAGGAGATGTGCTCTTCTGTGATTTGTAAATATTCTTTAATAATTTAACTGCGGAGATATTTTTTTAAATTTCATACAAAACTTTGAAAATTTAATTTACTATATACTTATGAAAGCAATTTCAAAATCCATTCAGAAATATTAATTTAAAATATATGAAAATAAAATTATTTGCTTCCTTGGAGCAAATGCATGAAAATAGAAGAATCTTTTTAATATTAAACATAAAAGTACATTTTTTTCGATTAGTTATTTAGAAGCAATTTTCCCTATTATTATCTTCGGGGATCCAATGGGATAATAAATTTATCTACATTTTTTCGAAACATAAAAGGAAAAGAAATGCTCCAGTCTATAAAAAAGTATTTCCAGTCTATAAAAAGTAAATCAATATATATTTTTTATTTTTTACAGAGTAATTATATATAGATTTTATTACTCTCAGAGTATTTTTCACAATTACATTATCAAAAGTTATCGCGAGAAAAAAAAACAACGAAATCTTACTTTAATTTTGAATTAAATAAAATTTCAAAAACATGGCTCTAGATGTCAAATTCAAACGTTCCAAAGTATATCTGAGACGAATTCGATAGCTCTAATACAAAGGGCATGCCTCATAACACGCTAATATTCTTTACGCATATTTCCCCTTATTAATAGTAGGTATTCTTTATTCGATATATTATATTCTTGAAACTATGTACATTATAAAGGATTCAATATGAATTGTCATTGTTTACTTTTATTCATTTATTGGCAGAAGTATCAGTTTATGTATACGAAAGAAATGTCCAGAGGCACCAATTCATATCACAAACAATACAAAGCCCAGTCATATTAGAGATTTGCAATATTTAACTTATAGCTTTACTTTTTCTTTAGATGTCCAAGATAGTTGTTATATTTTCCTAGTAACAAGGATTTCATAATAACGTCAAAGATACAAATCATTGTTTACTGTCTTGGAACGTATTTTTGTTAGGATTACTGTAGCGAAATGGATTGTTTCCAAACACATTTGTAGGTATTTCGTCAATCTTGGCAATGAATAGAACAAACACACCAAATAAAATTGTTTAATTTCGTCACCCAAAAAGCTTATAAAAATTTTGGAATACGTAATCTATCTATTAACAAAGTAAATAAAATCATAAGTTCGCAAAACTTAAGCCTATTATTTTCAGTGATTCTCAGCAGCTAGAATAGAAAAGGCCACAAAAAGAGGTTTTACTTTCTGCAGGAAAGAATATTGAAAAAAAAAAAGATTTTACTTTGTTGCTTTTATGTCAAGGGATAAAATAAAATGAAATCAATAAAGAAAAAAGCTTTTCGTTGAGCTGTTTTATTTGCTCTATAAAACAGAGTGTGAAGAAACTCAAAGACTGCCTCTGATTGTTTAAAGCAGGTTATATCATAAGGGTATTTCTTTTGCAGCGATATAAAGATATGATAGTAAGTTCGAACATGATATAATGGTAAGAATTTCTAACGTTCAGAAAATTTAGAAGGATTTTAGGGCATACGTGGCAGAAAATAATATTAATAAAAATATGTTATATAATAAAAATCAAAATAATAATAAATTTGAAATATTAATAAATTTAATAAATGGTTGTTATTCGTACACAAAATATGTATTTAAGTTTCTCTGAATATTAAAAGTTAGAGACGTAAGTTTTTAATTTTATTATTAATTATTACTTTATTAATTTGGGATATATTTAGGGAATATCATTTCTAATGGAAATAAAAACCAACAAATATTTTTGTATTCAAAAATATATGCAATTCTCCCTGACGTTTCCAGCTGTTCAATAAAATTAATAAATTTGTATGAATTTTTGTTGTGTAGTATTATGCATAGTGTAATATTTTTTTAAAGATTTTTCTTCCGAATTTATGGAAGAGAATAAATCGCTGAAAGAATAATAATTCATTTTTATAATTGTAAAACGCATATCAAATTACTTTAAATGTTGGAAACCTTTTAAAATTTCACATAAATTAATATATTTTATGCTGAAAAAGCCGAACTGAAATTATCTGAATTTAAAATGGCGTATCGGTGGCGTCGATTATGAAAGCTGATGATATAAATCATATCGATCAATTCGATATCGATATTGCGATAATCGATTTCTTACTGAAATATTTATATCAATATGTTTTCGTGGCAGTTTTAGAAAACGAACTAGCCTACTCGCTATTCAGTGAAATTGATTATTAATTGAAAAGTGAAGTTTAACAGTCGAATAATAAATAAATAATTTATTTTTTCATACAAATTTACTGTTTTAAAATATTTGGGTTCAATAAATCATACATTTAGGCGCACTTACGACTAATAAAATAAGTTCGTTTTGAAAATGTTGTATCGAATGTCTTCATATTTAAAAAATACCAAAATTTTACGTGTTATTTCGTTTAAGTTTCTCCGTTTTTAATTTTTGTATTTTAAAAATATGAAAATTCAAGTTTCTATTTATTTTAATTATCCACCTCTTCACCCTTTCAATTAAATATATTCAATAAATAAGAGCGACGGTGGCCTGATGGTAAAGTCTCGGCTTCGGAGACGGAGGGTTTCAGGTTCGAAACGCGATTCCACCAAAGAACTGCCGTGTAAAGGGGTCACTTGCACGTTAAATCCGTCAGGTCAAACGTTCTATTTGGTGTGGTGTGGAGAAGGGGGTGCCAGCTCAGGTGTCGTCTTCGTCATTTGACCGTGGTTCAATATGACGATTTCCGTCCCAAAATAGCCCTAATGTTGTTTTACAACGTGACGTCAGTACAACTAAATCTAAACCATTCAATCAGTAAATCATGTTTATATGAGTTATTTGTTATATTTTTTCTCCATTTATAGAACCGTAAAAAATGTTTTGAAATTAATTAAAAACATGAAATTCAAAAATATGTTTTTGACAGCACAACATATTAC
Source organism: Argiope trifasciata (assembly GCA_026543055.1). Classification (NCBI taxonomy): domain Eukaryota; kingdom Metazoa; phylum Arthropoda; class Arachnida; order Araneae; family Araneidae; genus Argiope; species Argiope trifasciata. The sequence goes on from JAPMOQ010035930.1 coordinate 3,283,477, forward strand.
AAAAGTACTATTGATAAAAAGACACGTGCTTCACGTTTAGAAGTAATGATCCTGATAAATAATATGTGTCGAATCATTAAATGCCTTTAAATTTATTTTTAGATTTTAGAGATTTAGTGTTTTTACAAGAACATAGGTAAAAAAGATTAATGTTATAAAAAAGATTAATGTTATAAACAAACTTACTTTCATTATAATTTAACATCATATAACTTTACATTTCAGTTTTCAAGTAAAAGTCGGCAAAAATAGATTATATATTGCATGTGTTTAGTTTCTTATCTAATCGCAATTGAATGTTGAAATAATTGCCTAATTATGTACGCTGGGGTCTGTAATTATTTCAAGATATTTTGGTGAATGTTTGGAATAATGAGGATTAAATATATGCTTGATTTAATGTGAGAGAACATTTCTTGTTCCAAAAGTGCAAAATTTAGCATTTCTAACTGCAATTTGCCAAATTTCCGTTTCGAAACTAATCGAAAACAATGTTCTATTTTAAGCAGGAAAATCGACATACTTATCTAATACTTTGATATCATAGAATATATAGTATAAGGCTGTTGTCAAAATGTAATTCTTTTTCAAAATCTTTCTAATTATTCCACTTTTTAAAAATTGTATCATCATGTAAAAATTTAATTTCCTTATATATATATATATATTTAAATAATAAATCCATATTGGTAAATAATACTGTCATAAAAAAATACTTTTTATATCATAAACGTATGCAAAATGAAATGAAAAAGATTTTTTTTTATCATAATGACATTTTGTGTTATTAATCAAATAAAAAATAATATATATTAAGTTAGCAGATAAATTTTAAGATTATAGATTTCCTCCGTATTTTGAATAAACGAAGGAAAAGGTATTTTCATCTATATATAATTTATCTCCAACAAATCCATATATACTTCAGATGTTTTAAAATTTATACTAAACTCAAATTAATTTAATAGAATTTAAATTGGTTTACTTGAATTGATAAAAGTTATAGCTTACAATATAAATAAATTAGTTATGCAAAATTTCAAATTCTTTATTCGTTTCAAGAATTTAAAATAAAGCTAAATTCACAATCTTCAATAGATTATATAGCGTTATGATAAAATCAAATAATTACAGCAACTCTAAAGCATGATTTGTGATTAGATTAAGATTAAATTAATTTAGTGCAAGAATAACCCAAATGTTAGTGTAAATCTATGGCTGCACATGTCTAATATTAATCGGCGAAGCTAAGAGCGACTATTAATTTAAAGAATTAATCCAATTTAATCGCTCAGCGTAATGTACTTCGCCGTAAATTTTTGCTTACTGATGAGAAAAGAGTGCAAACATCAGATTGTAAAATAATAAGATAGTTAAAGTTATGTAGCTAGGATTTAGGACATAGATACTTTCTTTAATTTCACCAAAATTAAGAAAGCACAAAAATTGTCTAAAATATGCATAAAAATGTCGATACAAAGAACATTGTAATATTCATAATTTTATGTGTGTATTAGATATTCAGCAAATTGCATCATTTTAGGTTTGTGATAACTTTTATTTATAATCATTCGCTTTATCGCGTCTTCCTCATGTTCATGAGGTCCCGGGTTCGAGATCCGGATCTGATATACTTATCCTTCAATGATTTGAGCTGATGTGCACCCCTCTGTAAAAATGGGGTTGTGCAAACGATTGTGAAGCTTAAAGCAGCTAAGTCGTACTCTTGACTCTAGTTGGCACTACTGAAACAAAGACATGCTCATTTATGCTTAAACCGCTGACAGTATCTACCAACAGGCTAATATATATATATTACAAACATGCTCATTTACGTTCAAATATAATCTTGAACAAATTTGATTGCTTGCATGTTATACGGTATGGCTTAGCGAGTGGCACGCACTCAAAAATACATATTCCTCTTTATTATTAGAAAATATATACAGGTATGAGAATTGGAAGGAACATAATTTTAATGATTTTTCATATAACATGTAATCTTAAATGCAATAAAAATCCCAGAGAAAAATTTCGACATGAACTTAAGTTACTTTTTTTCTATTTTAAATTTCATAGTTTTATGTTATATACTAAAAATATCGTGCTGTAGTGTATCAATATTTGACAAATCGAGTTTATCATTGCGCAAGATCTTGACGAATTCAAAATTACTTTTTTGAAAGTTAAAATTCAAGTATAATACCACTTTCATGCTAAAATTACATAAACGATTCAAAACACAAATTCCAGCCAAGGTTGTGGAACAGGCCTGGGGACGAAGGTCAAACTGAATGAGCGGTTAAGGTCAACAGCTGAGTGACATAACAATGCTTTATGAGGATGCTTTAACTCGCAAATGTGTTTCTCCGCCTCTTAAATTGATACCAATTCTTTAAATTGACGCATCTTTCCTAAAAAAGAAGATTGCATAACATTGTTACTGTAATGTATAGATGTCCCAGATAAATATGGGTTAAACAATTTTTTAAAAAAATTCGATAAAGTTTAAAAAATTAAATTTCTGAGTTGAAATTTTTATATCATTGTTACTGTTTCACTCGCTTCTATAAAAAGAATTTCATTTATGGCTTCATATTTCTCAATAAGATATTTAAATAATTATAAATTTGAAAATGCTCATAACTGATTAAATATAACCTAAAACTATTTTTATCAGACTGTTTTTTAAATATATTTTCTAATTTTACACATTTTATATTTTTATCACTTCAAACACTATTTATTTGTAAAGAAATCTCAATATATGCTTAAAATGTATGAAAATATTTCAAAAATGTAATTATAGTGGATCACAAATTGTTTTAAGCAATTTTCCTTAGTTTGTAAAATATTTACTTTAGAATAACGGGAAAAACTGAATATTCTACATGAATGAATGAAGAAAAGTTTTTAAGAATTTTTTTAATTTGCAAGATAACATAATTTAATAATTATTATTTTCAAATATAATTATCTTTCTTTATTTTCTAAATTATTCATTTTAACTAATTGTCTGAAACGACAATTTTGAATTAACAAATATGTTTAATAACAATTAATATTATATATATATATATATATATATATACAACCAAAAGAATATTTTCTAAAATTTATCTTTAAAAGTTTATTTGAAAAAAAAAAGTTATTTTGGTTGAAAATCTTTGAACTGAAAACTATGTTGATATGTTTACGATTTTAACTTATTCCTGCTACACTTCCATTTATATATCTGTTCTCATTATCAATTTCCAAACCTAAAAGCATCCCAACGATCTCCAACTATTGAATGCAAGTGTCCAAGACGGATTTATTTTTTCTAACCCAAATGCCATCCTAAAACATCCCAACAATCTTCAACTATCGAATGCTAGTTTCCAAGGCAGATTTTTTTAAATCTAAAAGCCATCCTAAAGCATCCCAACAATCTTCAATTACTGAATGCTAGTATCCAAAAATTTATGTTTTTCTATTCGAAAGCATCCCAATAATCTTCTATTATCGAATGCTGGTGTCCAAGGCAGATTTTTTTCCTTACCTAAACGTCATCCTAAAGCATCCCAACAATCTTCAATTATCGAATGCAGGTGTCCAAGAAACTTTTTTTCCTATTTAATACGACTCTTAAAACCAGCCGCGCAGACGGATATTTATTGCACAAATTAGGATATATTGCCCGGATATTATTTTGCTTTCGATTTGGGATAGCGAAACCGTGGCATGCATGCGATTGATGGCTCTCTACACAACATTTTATACACTCCACCGATCAAAATAGTTTGCTTGTGACTTTATTTGATAAACAGAACTTTTCCCAATTCGATTTGTGGAAAACTGAAGAATTTGAAGTGCAACTGATTCCAGTCCAGTTAATATGGATTCAAAAATTTATTGGGAGAAGGAAAAAAGTTAGATTTGTTGGAAAGAGAAAGATTGACATGGAATATAATTTAAGATTTCAGTAATGAAATTTTGGAATTCTATTTCAGATACATTTAAGTGCTTGAAGATGCTGATTTTTTGCGATTTTAACCACATTTTCATCTACCTATGCCTGATAGTTATTATTTTCAGAGATTAAAAACATGAAAGATTTGCTTAGAAACCGTTTGGCTGATGACTCCAATTCAGCATACATTCTCATAAAATAACATCTTACAATCCTAATATTAGTTATTTGTCGTTTAATTTGCAATAACAGAAATCACACTAATGTTAATTTAATTTGAATTACACTTATAACTAAAACTTATCCTACACTACACTTATAACAATGACTATACAATGCAAAATGTATTTTTTCGTAGCAAATAAAGAGTTTTGAGTTCTTAGTACTTTACAGTCCCGACATAAGTTGTCGTCTAATCTGCGACAACAGAAGACATACTAATGCTGGTTTAGTTGGAATTACACTTATAACTTAAACGTCCACTGCTCTACAGTGCAAAATGTACTTTTTTTAAAGTAAATAAAGTTTCCAGTTGTTAGTATTTAGTTTTACTCAGTTGTTAGTGCTTAATTTCACTGTCTTCCCAATAATAAGTCAAAATTATATGACGGTACATTTATATCTCATTAAGCCTTTCACAAGGAAAAGAAAACGGCACATTCATCCATAAAGGGTCACCTAACCAGCCTTAGAGATTCTATTTCACTCACCATTCTGATTAAAATGGATGCGAGTGAAACTCAAATATCAGCAACATCGTTCGTGAAATTTTGTAGCTTAGTAGTAAATGAAAGAATTGGTAATAGCAAATCAATGCACAAAATGGTAGATATTCTGGGATAGATGATAGGAATAAATGATCCGTAAGGGAACAGGTCTTTATTCTCCGTTAAAGCAAAAGGTCTTCAAGAGCAAAATAAACTCGTTAGAATCGGGAACAAATGACCAGGGGGAAGAAAACCAAGAGCTCAGGTGATTTGGCCTGATCCTTACATCCAATCAAATGCTGAAACCACTTGTCTTCACGCCTAAACTTCGCTACACTAATGTCTCTGTTACAGTCTTTGCAATAAGTACGGTACATTTTTATGTAAAATGTAATAAAATAATTGATTACATGGTGTCCATAATTATATGAATTTTCTTTAAAGTTGTCTATAGACGAAATTGTAAGCATTTATTTCAGAGAATGAAAAAATGTATAAATGTATTCAAAATTTCGTCACTAAAAGGCATTGCTT